>JABCPU010000104.1:0-182808 GCA_016800925.1 Suillus spraguei
CGATTAGATCTTGAGCTTTGTCGACAAGATGCTGGCTCATCTTGAGCATTGAGAGTAGAACATCTAGCCCTCTTCTTGGGAGGCATTGAGCAATATTGTCAGCTGCGACTGTGACAAAGCTGCGAGGAACATTGCAGGTCAATTATTTATTGATATCACGTAAGTGCATGTGATGTAATCAGTCAGTATACATACTAGGTACAGTTGCATCCTCAAAAAACAAACGAGATTCATAGTAGACCGAGGAAAAAAGGTATGAGTAAAGTTGCAAGGACAAAACAAGTAGGTGCGGACAAGGACACAGAGGTTTGGAAAGAAAAAGGCATGGTAAAACTCAGATCGAGATGATGAGGCTTCTCTCTACTAGTACTATCTCATCATGTCTTCCGAGTAGTACTAGAAACAAGCCGCTGAGAATGGTGTAGGCCTGGCTGACTAGTTGAAGGCCATGGTACGCCAGTACATGGAAGGGTTGAAGGACCTGTGGTGGGCTGAAGAGTAGGAGACTGAGGAGGAGGATTGGGCAGTGGGATGGGGACTGGGATGGGGATGGGTATTTCATCCTCGAGTTTCGCAATGAACATTACAAGCATCTGGAGTATGTGATCGTGAATGATGGTTCTACTTGCATCAATTTCTGTGAGGTGGATTTGACCATGCCCATTCATTGGACTAGGGGGTTTGAAATTCCGAAAAAATAATCGGGAGACTCTGTCCATTAGAAAGTCGCCTTCGGATATGGCCCACTTTTTTCGATAAGAAGGTGGTAAGCAAACCACTGGCACCTAAGTTTTCATAGGCCTCCGACCATAGCATTGTCAGCTTATCCCATGTCAGTGCGAGTTTACCATGTGCCCCCCCGTGTAGAACTCCACATTCGACCATGAGTCCATGAGCTAATAATACATAATTAAACTTGAATTCAACGCATTGAACTGAACTGAACTCACCAATGACAAAGTCACGAAAAGCAATACCAGCTCCTTCCTAGAGCTGAACTCTGACAGTGGTTCTCCACAAGGGGTCATGACAAGCTGCCGATGAAATCAAGCACCACTATCCTCATCCCGTCACGTTCTGTTATTGATTTGGATCCTCTTCCGCTCATCCATTGCTATTTGACGTTTCGTGACACTACATTTCCAAGTCGGCCGGCACTTTGGTTGTCGAGCACGGGCGCCATACCAACTAGAAGTTGGTTCTTACGACGCTTACGTCGACACTGTGGTAACGTGATGTCAGGACATTCAATGAGGGCTGGAGGTGCAACTGCACTTGCGATTGCGGGAATGGCTCCAGACCTTATTCAGGCAGCAGGTCGGTGATCCTCCGATGAATTCAGAAAGTATATCCGCCAGCATCCTTTTCTGCTCAACGCTTTACTACACGGCTCGGCTCGTGAACGCAACCCTGCTACATGAACAGATTGACTCACACATGACCTCATTCTTGACTCAGACTGGATTTCGCCTAATGCTTGTTCGACTGGATTTCACCTACTCGCCTGGCACCATGACCACAAAACAACGAAAAAACATGTTATAAAAAAATAAAAATAAAAGTCTTATAGCATTTCTATCGTGCCTCCGACACTCAATTCTGGTCTTTTCTTGCCTATTGAAGTCTGTCTCCTAGTTTTATTGCTCATTCTCAAGCACATCTTATCGAGTCTAGCATCTGTTTTGCCTTACACTGCCGTATCATGTACTTTTCACTCTCTCAGTTCGCAATAAAACTTGTCTGAGTCCCCGGAGTATGAAACTGGGGGACTCTGCTTGCCTAATCGCTGTGAGACACCAGTGTAGCGTTGGATTCTACTGTCCAGCGTGACAAATACGGATCGCATTAAACTCCCAAAAAAACGTCGCATCACAAACCACGACGTATAAGCAACACAACTCTAGAACCAAAAAAAACTCTAAATCTTCGATAACATCAATCATTCCTAATCTCGTTGCCATCTAGTGCAACAACTTGTACGGACTAATCATTGAATAAGAGCTCTAGTCTTGCAGAACAAAGATGAAATACACTCCCCGGGCCGCTACATGCCACACATACAAGCATGGACCTGAGCAGCTTCAGCATAGACAGCGTCCACATTGCAGGAAGCATGGGTCAAGTTGCCGTATGCCTGTGGCGAGATAGCATATTATAGCGATTCTCCAGCTAATACATTTTGAATTTCTACACCACAACGTTCACGAATCAAATTTACATAAACACAACAATTGCAATAGATCGACGTCAATATTTATTTCGCCCTGACACGAGATTCAATTCCAGTGGGCAACACTAATTCAGGTCACCGACATTATCCGTTGCGTGAACACCGTATTGCTTCTCTTCTGAAGATGAATATCACGGTTGAACTGTTGATCACCGTCTCTTCCTCATCTAGATCTCGTAGGTTGTCGTCCGTGAAGTCTCCACAAGATCTTTTTTTCGCTGTAAGTTTGTTTTGGGTGAAAGTTGGTTTCCTCAAGTCACTTACGAGACCTGCATGCAGCAAGGAAACTACGAATCACCCCAAATGCACTCCCGCTAGTTATCCATCGTCCCAACGTTCAACCACATGTAGTACTACAGTCGGGATCAATCAAGTCGTGACACTGGAGGAGAACGGCCTGAGTCACTTATGTGTCTTGCAGTCACTCATATGTCCAAACCACAGTACCCGAGCTCCACTTTGTCTATATCGAACATCTGCTTCAAGCCTCGAGCCCTATCTCTTATTTCTCTCTGATTCGTGCTCCCCGACCTTTCATCTGTCATCCGAATATGGAGCTTGGGGACCCTATGTGCCCTACAGAGAAACTGTCCTTGAGATAGGCTGAGTTGTTGTTTGTATTCTGTACTCTCGAAGTCAAGTTGCACAGGTTCACATCGTGATAAGTCGGCGGCGCCGAACCCTGTCAGTTGCAAGGCCTAGAGATATTGAATTTATCAACTGCGCCTAAGCGTCAAAGGGCTAGGAACTTACCCGGTTTGGCAGTTCTCCCAGCGTTGTCCATGTGCCATGCGGCTCAAATCAAGCTCAGTATATCCTCTGGGCATCACCATCGCGGTCTGCGGAGTGTAAAACGCATGTCGAAAGGTAGGAGGCACCCAGAATAGGAGCCGGCGATTGGGTCCTATCATCCACCCGTCACTTTCCAAAGAAAATGAAAATGAGGTTGACATGCCATCATGAAGGGAGGCGCCCTCGGTTAACTCGGCAGGGTTGCACAGCTTGTGATTCGGGTTCGACGAGAAGCAAATAAAATGATTTCTATCCAAAGAAGATGCAGAAAACTCCTGCAATGGCAGCATACTAGTTGCATACCAGAGCCGAATAGTGCCATCCACCGAGCCAGACACAATATGGGTCCCATCCGGCGAGAACGAGACTGACCTAACCCCACCAGTGTGCCCATGGAAGGGTTACCAACTAACTGCCCTGTTGTTCCATCCCACAGCTGCACGGTCTTGTCTGATGAACCAGATACAATGCGAGTTCCATCCGGCGAGAACGAGATAGAGTTAACCCAAGTGGTGTGACCCTGCAAGGGCTCACCGACTAGCTTCTTCGAACTTGTTTCCCACAACCGGATGGTCTTGTCATACGAACCGGAGAGGATGCGAGTCCCATCCGGCGAGAATGAGACTGAATTAACCACACCAGTGTGCCCCAGCAAGGGCTCACAAAGTGGTCGTCGTGTCGCTACATTCCACAGGCGAATAGTCTTATCATCTGAACCAGACACAATGAGAGTCTTGTCAGGCGAAAATGAAACGGAGTTGACCCAGGCGGTGTGCCCCCGCAAGGGCCACCGAGTGGCTGCCGTGTCACTGCATCCCACAGCCGAACGGTGTTATCCGATGAACCAGACACAATGTGGGTCCCCTCCGGTGAAAACGAAATGGAGTTAACCCAAGCAGTATGTCCTCGCAAGGGCTGGCCTAGTGGGTGCATCATCTCAGCATCCCACAGTCGCAGGGTCTTGTCATGTGAACCAGAGACGATACGAGTCCCGTCGGGTGAGAATGAGATGGAGTTGACCGCACCAGTGTGCTCCCGCAAGGGCTCACTAAGCGGCTGCCCCGTCACTGTATCCCATAGCTGGACGGATTTATCCGCCGAACCAGTCACGATGCGAGACCTGTTCGGCGAGAATGAGACTGACAGCACTCCCAGCCCATGCCCACTAAGCACACTCTGAATAGCCGCCGAGTCCGAATCATGTCCAAACACCAGACGAAGAGTGTTCGGAAACCTTGCAGCGAATTTGGTAGCTATCGGCGAATTGGCAGGCAAGAAGGGTAGCGCTGATACATATAGATGTGGCGTGCTGTGCAAAATGATGCTGCTGAAGGTTTGAATAAATCGCTGCATGTCCATTGCAGTGGACGAGACATCTTCGTATCCGGAATGAGCTATGGTTGCACATGAATGCTTCATTTATACATGGCAATCATGCGCTTACTTTCAGCCACCGGGTAATGATCGTCAAGGCGAAAATTGCATCATTGATTGCTTTGATGAGGCTAACGACTTCAAGCCAAAAGAGTAATCGTTCGTGGTAAAGAAATCGGGCCGCTTCCTCCGCGAGCTCTGTGTCGAAGTGCATTGCCTGGAGGTGCAGAGCCCAAAATCGACAAGAATAGGATAGATCTGGAGGAATGTTTTTTTTAACTCGTTCTTGCAGCTCGGTGTCTTCGCTGTTAGGCAGGTACGACGACTTCAATTCACAGATATTGAAGCAAAGTCCATGTTCCATCACTCGAAGTGACGCAAATGCAAGATCACGTTGCACCTTCGACACATCGACAAAAAACTCTCCGCTGCATTCTGGGTCTGTGAGGAATTCGCGGAAGGATGCGTGAAGTCGGATGGGGGTAGATAAGTTGGTCGTGCCGCTGAGGAGGGATCCCATGCTTTTTACCACAACCTCCACCCCATAATAGCCACCTTCATCTGGATAGTGGCGGCGCAAGGCATTCATGGAATTTATAGAGAGGGGCTCAGCTGTGCCGAGAATTTGTCCCATTACAGAACGAAACCTGGCTAGCTGTATTTGCTGAACTCAACGTGTGTAAGTGTGTCCGTTCACATGATATCTGCCAAAATGAAGTGATACATATCGGACAACAAGTGTACCTGTTTGGCAGAATCGTGGGACACCACAGCATTGAAGGAATCCCTCGGAGATAAGACAGAAGATGGCGATTTGATGGATTCGCAAGCCAGGCGTGCCCATTCAAAAAGTCCATCGGCTAGCTCAGCAAGAGCTACAAATTCCCTGTCGCCAAAATCTGACAACCCCTGCAAGATGTGGGATATATAAGTGTGGACATCGCGCCGCGCGACTGCTGGTGGTATATCATCCATGGATATCCATAGAATATGTGGAGCACCATCAAACTCAGCGTCAATGTCGCGAAGCGGGCGAGAGGTAATGATAAAGCGGACGTTGTTTGGGAGTGCCGTGATCAGGGGAATGTCCGGATTTCGAAGTTTACCAGCAAGGATGCGAAGCAGATCGCGCCGTGTTTCAACTCCACCGCTCTCATCCAGTGCGTCGATCACGATCGCAACAGGTGCACCTGGCTCAGAGAGCTTCCTCAGCGGTTCCATAAGAAGTTTTTGCCACTGCTGGATGATATCCCGCGTATTCTTGAGCGCACTTGCATTCTTGACTGCATCCACCAATGCTCGTCTCATTCTCGGATCGTGATCAGCAATGTCACGCGTGATAGTGGAGAAAATTTTTTCATGCAAACGGTCTGCATATCTATGCCGGTCAAAGCAGAAACATGAACCAAGCCCTCCCATATCAATGAGCAAGCTGGCAACCGTGTGGGCAATAGTTGATTTGCCAGTCCCAGCAGGACCTGATAGCCATAGCACTTGCGGAACGTTATCTGCACTATTGTTGATCCATCCCATGATCTGGGAGAGAATTTCCGTGCGGGTCCCTGGTAGACATTCTTTCCTGGAATCTTGCCCCACACCCACAGCGTAAGCCACGTCACTGAGGTCCAGTGTTTCATCTGAAAAGTAATGAGAGGTTGTAAAGTCGGAAGCGCATCCCAATCCTTACCTGTACAATGGACATAAATAACCACGTTGCGAGAAACTTGGTCCCAGAATGTTTGCATCAGTGTATCCAACACGTCACTGTATCGTTGAATGATATTATCTGTTTCCGAGACAACGTTCTTTCCGAGTCTCCTCCCTATGACAACTGAGAATATGCAAATCTTAATAACTTGTCAGATACTCACAAAAGTTCTTTGTCTCCGAATAATCCCTGATAAAGCGAGCACATTCAAGGGTCTGCCGGGAGATCAGTTCAATGATACTGTGCATCGACGAAATTTGGCCAAGCGTCTCATCTTGTGCTAGGAAGTGGTAGACTTGATCCAACTTGTTGTAAAGACGAAGTACCGCTTCATCGCGATCCCCTTGAGCGAGAACAATCTGCACGAATGAACCATTGAGCAACAGATGGGAATGAGAGCAAAATCAAAGATACTTTTGATGCGGAAGTCAACACGGCCAGTGCCATTTTTACATACGGATGTACCTATGGAATTGGATCAGTTTGGCTCCGAATGAGAAAAAGGCCACGTACATCTGCAAGCGTCCTGGCAACATGGTTAAATATCCTGAGAGGTTGGAGATTTGTAGCCAGAAGATCATCTACATTCGCATGAGCACTTTTGACGGCGGTCACTGCCAATGGGGGGACGTCCTAAACCCGCGTGACTTTCGAGGATTTAGACAAGGTTGAACGTTGAGCACCTACCTCGATATTTGGTGTATCTTCACGGTCAACATTTGAAAGGACAGGAACAGGGTCGAGTCTGTGAGAAAAGTGCTTGTTGTATAGCGTCAGCTTATTCTGTAATAGTACCACAACTCCGCATCCTCGGTGACTCACAACATTCTGTGCAGTTACACCATTCTTATCCTTCCCCCAAAACTTGTGGATTAAGTTACCATGGCGTCCGATCTGTCATTTGAACGATACGTGACTGAGTGCAACAAATTTCAGGAGGAAGTGAGGCTCGTGGCCTACCGAGCTTTCACTAGCAGTTGCTTCACCGTGGAACCCGAGGGCTTTTGGATCTGGCAACGTATTCTTCATATGGGGCTGGCGTACATAATCTTCGCTCATGGCGAATATGTGAGGGTCCTGGTGGGGACTTAGTGTGGGCTGATGAGTCCGATCTCTGAGCGGAGAAGGAATTGAAAACTCAACAACCAACAAGCGCCCTGTACCCAAGTCAGTGAGCCAAAGTTGAGTACACACTTCGGTGGGTCAGTTGGTATATTACAAGCACGGTGCACTGAAGGTCAGTTCGAGAAATTCTTGTTTATCTTTCCCGAGGGTGTGCTGAGGTCGATGGTCATCAGGCTCAAAAGTCAACCGCTTCCACTATCAGTCTAGGCATTTCTAGTACTATCCCCATGGTTCTTCGACACCTGAAGGAGTTCGACTCCGTTGCTTCCCGGATTGCAGACGTGCATTCTTTTATCTCTGGTTTGTGTAGAACTAACCTTCATAAGTAGATTAATCCATATACGAAGACGGCAATGAGTATCTTAACTTGCGCGTCTAAGGTTCGCTCCCACCATGACATCCTAAGCTTTGCATGTTTATAAAATCGTATCTTGTGTCAGATGATCCTCGATCACCCAGACAAAGATGATGTTCTTACCCGATTGCTTGCGAAGGTCTCGGAAGTTTATGCTTTAATGACGGAAATGCAGGAAGTAGCTGAGATTGCACCTGGCATGCTACAGATATGCGGAATGTTAGCATGACAGGTGCTGGAGTGTGCCGACTTCATCGTCCATTACACAGGGATAAAGCGTGCGTCGATTGTACTCCATCGTTGGACTTTATATGACATCCCTGCATAGGGAAGCCATTCCGAGTCGGCAAGGATGTCTACCAAGAAACAGATGTCATGATTCAGAGCTATATTGAGGTTCTCGATGGTCTCATGCCACAATTGCGTGAGCAAAAAACTCATAAAATCATCAGTCTCCATCGTGCAGGTAAGTGTGAGCTTGAACTCGCATCAAATTCCTGACATTCACTGTTTTGTGATCTAGCGGAGGATCCGGACTTTAGCGACATGGTCTATGCAGCCGGTGCCGGACTAGATATCTCCAAGTGTTGTCTCTCAGGTACTCGGGAAGAGATCTTGTCCAAGATTAAGACCTGGGTCTATAGCACGGGAGAAAATGTGCCACGTGTCTTGTGGTTGTCTGGCGCTGCAAACACGGGTAAATCAGCTATCGCCCATATGATATCCAAGTGGTCCAATGAGCTTGGTGGTCTGGGTGCTTGCTTCTGCTTTGACCGCACGCGAAGAGCAGACCGCCGTGATGAAAAAGTATTCTCCACAATCGCACGCGATCTTGCTGCTTACGATCCTTTCGTGAGGCGTGCACTGTTGTAGACGTTTCATAACGACAACACGCTCAAGCACACTACAGATATCGCAACGCAATGGCGAGAATTCATGGTTGAACCAGTAGGGATGGTCCCAAAAGCAATTGCTTTGCCATTCCTGATTATCATCGATGGATTGAATGAGAGTGGTGAAGCGAATTCCCGGCAGCAGATACTTCGTTTGCTTTCAAGCAAGTTGGATGCCACTTACTCCCAGCTATCCGAACTCCCAGAAAACTACCGTATTTTTGTCACTTCCCGTCCACTAAAAGACATTGATGACGCACTGCACGCCCAGGCGCATATTCAACATATCTTTATGGATGATATCCCACCTTTGTCCACGGAACGCGACATCCTACGTTACATCTCCAACAATTTAACATGCCCATTCGATGATGAGCACTTCAGGATGCTCGCTCAGAAATCTGACAGTGTGTTCGAATGGGCTCGCCTTGCCTGCGAGTATATCAAGGATACCGCCAGAGTGGGCCTAGATCCTATGGTCCGCTTCGAGCGTGTCCTTGCTGGAACACCTGAAAATCATACACATCCATTAGATGTTATGCATAGACAATTCTTGGCAGAAATTATGCCAGAGCACGAGTGCGAGGAAAGTGATCCCAATGTTTCGCTCGGTGATGGGGCAAATCCTTGCATTGCAGGAAACGCTTCCCATGACTGCACTGACCGTGATGCGACTCCATTTCCCATGTGATGATGACCATTACGACGTGGTTCGGATCATCGGGTCATTGGACGCGCTTGTCATTGGGCCGCAGATTGCCAGATCCCCATACGTCTGCGTCCATCCTTCTACGATTTCCTAACGGATCATTCGCGGAGTCACGACTTCTTCGCTGACGTATCATTAATACAGACAGATCTCGCTTTCGCTTCACTCGGGGTCATGGAGTGCGGGCTTCGTTTTAACATCTGCGCTTTAGAGAGTTCTTACTTGTCCAACTCTGCTGTCTCCGATTTGCAGGAACGAGTAGAGAAGTATATTCCAGCTGAATTATCGTATTCATGTCGCTCCTGGGGAACACACGTGCAAGCGGCATCCTTCGTACCAACCCTTGTTGAGAAAGTCAAAGCTTTTTTCAGCGGAGAACGCCTGCTCTTCTGGCTGGAAGCACTGGCTCTAATGAAAGATCTCGATGGTTCAGCAGCGTCCCTCTCGTCTATCTCAGACTGGCTTAAGGTACGTAACTAGATGTTATCAGGACCAATAGGACCTCACGGATAGTCGTAGGATCATGTCGAATACATGAATATCATCAATGCTGTTAGGGATGTCCAGGAATTCGTTCAAACTTTTGGAATCACTATCTTACACAGCACTCCGCATCTATATTTGTCCGCATTACCATTTTCTTCGTCAGAGTCGATATTTCGGAAGTTTGTCGCAAAGTTTCCTTGCACACCCCAGGTTATTGCTGGTCGCGCCTCCAAGCGGCTTCCGATGGAAAACGTACTCCGCGGCCATGCCCGTATTATGTCAGTCGCAATCTCGCCAGATAGCACATTCATTGTGTGTGGAACCTACGACGGAATAATCCAGGTATGGAAGAACAAGACGTTGGTTACCTTCTCCGAGGGCACACTGGCACAGTTTGGTCCGTCACAATCTCACCAGACGGAACGTGCATCGTGTCAGGCTCAAACGACAAGACAATCCAGGTGTGGGACGTGGAGACTCTCAAGGCAGTTGGTTTCCCCTTCCAAGGGCACGATGATGCCGTCCGGTCTGTTGCCATCTCACCAGATGGAACATATATTGTATCTGGTTCAAACGACAAGACGATCCGGATATGGGACACAAAGACTACTGAGGCATTGCGTAAACTACGAGGGCACACTGATTTTGTTCTGTCTGTTGCAATCTCATCGGACGGAAACCACATCGTGTCTGGTTCAGCTGACCATATGATCCGGGTGTGGGATGCAAAGACTGGCGATGCCTTGTGTGCCCCTCTAAAAGGGCACAGTGACTGGGTTCAATCTGTCGCACTCTCACAAGATGGAAATCTCGTTGTGTCTGGTTCAGGTGACATGACGATCCGGGTATGGCATACAATCACTGGAAAGGCATTGGGTACCCCTCTCCGAGGGCACGTTGACGATGTCCTGTCTGTTGCAATCTCGCCAGATAGAAAACACGTCATTTCTGGCTCAGCCGATAATACAATCCGATTGTGGGATGCAAAAACTTGCAAGGCAATTGGTGCTCCTCTCCGAGGGCACACTGACTATGTTCGGTCCGTTGCAATCTCGTCGGACGGACAACGCATCGTGTCTGGTTCGGACGACACGAGAATCTGGGAGTGGAATCTGGAGCGTTTCAATCGACAAGCCTCCGAAGCACCCGCGACATACTCATCGTGCAACCTGGCTCATACTTTTTATTCCGCCTCCACCCTTTCTCACAACCCAACCTCTCTCACTAGAGACGGATGGCTTGTAGGTCCTCAAGGAGAGCTTCTCCTGTTGATCCCGCATAATTTCTACCCTTACATTACTCACGACACGCTGGTAATATCCAATGATTCATTCCAACTGGATTTAAGTCGTATCGCACATGGCACATCGTGGTACAATTGTCGGGAACAGGCTGCATCGTAATCTCTCCTAGGTTACGCCACGAGTAATTGTAATTGTCATATAACAGAGCTAAGCCCATTGTACACAAATCACAATACAGAGTCTGGGTAATGCAACACTGCGACTTACATTTGACTCAAGGTAGACACATTATTATTCTCCGTTTCCAATATATAACATATCAGATCCTTCAAACCCTTCACTTCGAGCAGAATACTCTCGTCCGGCTGTACTTCTCGCGATTCCAACCTTTTCAAAGTACCGCTAAGCCACATACGGAGGGATCGGAGCTCACTCGGTGAGGCATCTTGTGGCATGTGTTTCCTAGTGCCCGTGACAAGCGATTCAAGAATCTCGATGCTATCATCCAGAATTTCACAGTCATCGTGCGACTGATCGTAAGGGCGACTAGCAAGACACCATGCCATCCTCAACAGGTCCCACCACTGTTTGCTCGTGATGAGGCCAAACTGGGAAGCAGCCTGCTCTCGGTAAGCAACTTGGATGCGGAGGAAGAATGCAGCGAGGTAGAAGAGGAAAGGAGAAGGTTCATCGCAAAAATTGGGAATGATACTGATGCACTTCTGGATATGATTATCGTCATTTAAGTGACGAAGCCAGCCAGAATGACTTGCAAGACAGAAGACGAGACGGAGATGATATAAACTACCGTTGGCGTCGAAACAGTCTGGAAAGGCTGCGGTGAGGAGGGTTGGAAAGAACTCGGAGAGCACTATATTTTGTAACGATGCATCAACTCCGTCAGCAAAAAATCGTAGCCAAATCTTGTCGAAGACCACAGGTTGTGCGCAATGCAGTCAGACGTTGGAGAGGTTGACCCATTTGGAGAATGATTGCACGGCAATAACCAATGTACCTCTCGGGAATGTCAACCTTGGGTGCCGGCAAAGCACGCAGCACGAGAAGCTGAATTTCGGGCAGCGGGAAGGACGCCAGATGACTACCATTGAGCCATGCAGTCAAGTTGAGCAGCTTGATTATACCATTGAACTGGATATGGTCTTTATCGTGATCACTCTCAAGGGGGTCTGTATAATCGACGGGTGGATGGACAGCCTTCAGAATGGCCTTTGAGAAGGGTTCCTGGCAGGGGAGGTTGTACTCATTGTCCAGAGCCTGATAGGCTGCATGAAGTGCGATATGACGCCACCTAGTATACGACTGATCATTCTGATCACCAGTGATGTTCAAATATCGAGTGATGTTGTCTTGGCTAAGGAGCGACGAGTTCTTCAGGATGCCATTGAGTAAGAGAAGCGCGTTTCCCGCTGGTTCAAAATCCTTCGTAGTGAGGAACTGCTCTATGCAGGCCATAAGCCAGTCGACCTCTGGTAGATTGAGTTCTAGTCTGAATTTACCACCCCAAATCGATTTATCATCATCTGGAATAGTAAATTTGACGATGCGACCCAGAGAAGTGCGTATGTCGGCTTGGTAACTCAGCTGTGGTGCTGTACTCTCCGGCATTTGCTGATACATGATTCGACACTGATTTAGTGCCTGAGGAAGATATAGGGGGTGCCATAATCGCCAAAAATTCCAGTTTTCTGTGCTTTCACAAAGCATACTCCTTGCACCTACATCATTCCAAGAGAACTGGATCAATGCAGTCCCATACGCCAGTGCGCCGTCCTCGACTATTGGTTTGCCTTCTTGATCGAAACATGCCTCGAACATGCCTCGCACTTCCTTGCATAATTTCGTAAGGTCCACCTTTTTCAGTGTCTCCGACATGCTGGGCATGAACTCAAGCGCCGCCCTAACAGCATCGGGGTTGGTTGAAGTTCTCAGCATCCACTCCATCGCATCTGCGATGGAAACTTTACTCTGGAGATTGGTGTGGATAGCTGAGGAGAGACGTGTCTGGAATGGACAATTGGGATCCACCAGAGATGCTACGACGGTAACGAGATAAAATATGAAGCCGAAAGCAGTTGCTGAGATGATGGGGATAGAAATGGTTCGCTGCTGCGTCCACACCCAAGGTCCAAGGGACAACCCGAACAGAAACAACGAGGCCTTGAGAAGGTTTGCGAATGACTGCAGTACACCTTCAAAATGCCATGTTTCTAGCCCTTGAAGCTTGCTTTGCCTCTGCATGCACCGCTGTTCAAGTGAACCACTGCCATAGCGGTGCGTTTTATAATGATTTATCCATTGCTTGCCCAAGACAGCACCAAAGGCAGCAAGAAGACTGAGTGCGAGGCTCATATACGAGACTGCCTGCATCCAGAAGATGGAAGAGTTGCCTGTGGAAAGCGAAAGGATCGCTGGGTGGGCTGCAGATGGACCTTGCAGTGTGATCTGGATAAGTTGGACTAAAAGAGCGTTGGTGGTATCAAGGGGATTCGGTTGCATTGCAATTATGAATGCAGTATTGGCGGCAGAGAACAGACCAGCCTGTACAACGGACTCACTCAGTCGTATGGATGTCGAGAAAACACGATCAATTTCACGTACAAATATCAGTATTATATCCATATTGCCATTACACCTCTCCAGCATGTTATCGTCGGATTCAACAGACACTTTTTTATACGCAGCCCAAAATTTAGAACGCAAATCCTTTCCTCTTTCCTCGGTAATTGTTGAAGTCTGGAGGATGTCGACAATCTGCTCGAGAAAGTCGGGTATACTTAGACTAATGTTAATTCCTACTCGCAATCATGCCGTAAAGAGGACTCACCCAGTGTCCTTCAAGTTGTTTGTTGGATTATTTCTGTTTGAAACCATGTTGTAGAGTTTGAATACTTGAGTGAGGTAGCAATATTGGCGAAGCGGACAAACCAACAAAATAGCGCTGACCGAAAGTACCAGTGCCATGCTTCCCAATTGGCAGTGTAAAAGTATGACGGCAACGTTGTTTGACATAATGGCCATTCAGGCATGATGCAAGCTGGCCTGAACTTACAGAGCTATTAGCCGTATCATCAAACATTCAAATTTTCAAAGATGAATTCATACCAATACTTAGTACTAAAGTTTCTTTTTAAAATACAAAATACAATACTATAGATCGATAATAAAAGGTCTTACTTCCAAGAGTTCGAGGTTTAGAATGTGTTGTATTTTGCGCTATGTGGTGTTTTGCAACTGGCCCAATGATTCTTCCAGACTCAGTCGAAACTCCGCCGATAACAGAAATCATAGTACGTCATGTCATCACATTACGGTAACGTCCTACGGAAAATCAACCAATAAAGTCATAGTTAGCGAGGCCTGGAAGTATTTATTTCATTGGTTGCGAAAGGAGGATGTATATAGGAGCTCACTTGTCTCGGCAATTCCGCCAGAGTTGTCCATGTGCCATGCGGCTCAAATCAAGCTCAACAGTCCCTCTTGGCGTTCCCAATGGAGTCCCAGGATTATAAATATTCTTTCGGGAAGCGGGTGGTACCCAAAATAGGAGTTGATGATTTGGTCCTACCATCCATCCGTCAGCTTCAAGTGAAATGGAGCTTGAACTACGGTCATCGTGGAAGGTCCCCTCAAGTAGCTCAGCGGCGTTGTGCAGAGCATGCATTGAACTGGGTGAGAAACAAATGGAGTGATGGTCCCAAGTGTTGGTTGACACGGTAGTGCTGCCCTCCGTCTGATGCATGGTCAGACTTTCATCCAAGGAGACAGTTGAACACTCTTGCTTGGTGCACTCCTGCAATGGTAGCCCACTTGCTGCATACCAGAGCCTGACAGTGTTGTCTACCGAACTAGATGCAATGCGAGTCCCATCCGGCGAGAACGAGACTGACTTAACCCCACCAGTGTGCCCCTCAAGGGACTCCCCGACCTGTTTCCCCGTCGCTACATCCCACACTCGGATGGTCTTGTCGTGCGAACCAGAAACGACGCGAATCCCATCCGGCGAAAATGAGAGTGAGTTAACCGCACCAGTGTGCCCCTGCATGGGGCCTCCGACTGGCCGCCCAGTCGCTGCATGCCACAGCCGGACAGTGTTGTCTGATGATCCAGATACAATATGAGTCCCATCTGGCGAAAACGAAACCGAGTTGACAGCACTGGTGTGTTCCCGCAAGGGGTCTCCGACTGGCCTTTTCATTGCTACATCCCACATCCTAACAGTGTTATCCGATGAACCAGAGACGATGTGAGTCCCGTCCGGTTTGAATGAGACTGAGTTAACCGCACTGGTGTGCCCCTGCAAAGGCGCACCAAGTGGCTCACCCGTCACCACATCCCACAGCCGGACAGTATTATCCGATGAGCCGGACACAGTACGAGTCCCATCCGGTGAAAATGAGACTGAGTTAACCGCACCAGTGTGCCCCTGCAATGGCGCACCCAATGGTCCGCCCGAAGCTGTATCCCACAGTCGCACAGTGTTATCCGATGAGCCAGACGCAATACGAGTGCCATCTGGCGAGAACGAGACTGAGTTAACCATACCAGTGTGCCCCCGCAAGGGCTCACCAAGTGGCTGCCCCGTCACGACATCCCACAGCCGAATAGTTTTATCTGCAGAACCAGTCACGATGCGAGTCATATCTTGCGAAAACGACAATGTTAGTACATTATCCGTGTGCCCTCTGAGCAGGCTCTGAACTGTCGGCCAGTTCAAATCACGCCCAGATGCGAGACGAAGCGTGTTCGGAAACTTTGCAGCGATTGTTGTAGATATCGCAGAGTTGACAGGCGAAAAAGGTAGCGCCGACACATAAAGATGCGGTGTACTGTGTAAAATGATGCCGCCGAATGTGTGAATGAATCTCTGTACGTCCATTGCAGTGGACAAGATATCTTCACAACTGGAATGGTGCTGTGGTTGTGCTGAGCATATCATCTGTGCGCAGTAATTGTGTGCTTACTTTCAGCCACTGGGTGATGAGGGACAAGGCAGGAGCTGCAGAACTAACTGCTTTGAGAAGGCCAACAGCTTCGAGCCAAAAGAGCAGTCGCTCGTGGTGGAGGAACTGTTTCACCTCTTCCGCGAGCTCCAGGTCAAACTCTGTTGTTCGTACATGCACAGCCCAAAATCGACATGAATATGACAGATGTGGGGGAATCCATCTTTCAACTCGTTCCTGCAGCTCAGGGTCTTCACAATTAGTAAGATATGAAGACCTTAAGTCACAGATGTTGAAGCGAAGTCCACGTTCCATCACTCGGAGAGATGCGAAAGAAAGGTCTCGTTGCGCCTTCGACAGGTCAATGAAAAAATCTCCACTAATTTTTTGGTTTGTGAGGAATTCGCGGAAGGACGCGTGAAAGGGTCGGATGGGGGTATATGAGTTGGTTGTGCCGCTAAGGAGGGACCCCATGTGTGTTACTACAACATCCACATCATAGTGGTCAACTTCGTTTGGAAAATGGCGGCGCATGGCATTCATGGAATTTATAGGGAGGGGTTCAGCTGCGCCGAGTATCTGTCCCATCACAGAACGAAACCTGGCTAGCTGCATTTGTTGAAACTCGGTATGTGTATGTGTATCCGTGGGCATGATATCTGCCAAAATGGAGTGATACATGTGAGACAACAAATATGCCCGATTGGCAGGATCGCGTGATGTTGCAGCATTGAAGGAATCCCTTGGAGATAGGCCAAAAGGTGTTACTCTGATGGAAGTGCAAGCAAGACGCGCCCATTCGAAAAGTCCCTCGGCTCGCTCAGCGAGTACTCTAAATTCCGTGTCTCCGAAGTCCGACAGGCCCCCTAACTCCACCGATGCGTAAGTGTGGATGTCACGTCTAGTGACCTCCGGTGGTATATCATCCATGGATATCCGTAGAATGTGCGAAGCACCATCAAACTCAGCGGCAATGTCTCGAAGTGGGCGAGAGGTAACGACAAAGCGGACGTGGCTTGGGAGTGCCGTGATCTGAATGTTTCGAAGCTTACCAGCAAGAATTCGAAGAAGGTCGCGTCGTGTCTCGACTCCACCACTCTCATTCAGTGCGTCGATCACGATCACAAGCGGTGCGTTTGACTCAGAGAGCTTCCCTAGCGGTTCCATAAGGAACTTCTTCCACTGCAGAATGATATCCCGCGTGTTTTTGAGTGCATTGGCATTCCTAACTGCATCCGACAATGCTTGCCTAAACTCTGGATTAAGATCGGCCAAGTCACGCGCGATGGTGGAGAAAATCTTTTCGTGCAAACGGTCTGCATATCTATGCCGTTCGAAGCAGAAACATGAACCAAGCTGCCAACGTCATTGAACCAGCAAGCAATGGTGTGGGCGATGGCTGATTTACCCGTCCCAGCAGGACCTGATAGCCATAGCACTTGCGGAGCGTCATCTGCACTATTGTTGATCCATTCCGTGATCTGGGAGAGAATTTCCGTGCGGGTCCCTGGTAGACATTTTTTCCTGGAATCTTGCCCCGCACCCGCAGCGTAAGCCATGCCACTGAGGTCCAGTATTTCACCTGGAAGGGATATTAATGGTTGTTAAGTGAGAAGCGCTTCTTAATTCTGACCTGTACGGTGGACGTGAACGACTGTGTCGCGACTAACTCGATCCCTAAATTTTTGCATGAGCGCGTCCAACGCGTCAGTATACCGTTTGATGGTATCATCTGTTTCCGAGATAACATTCTTTCCGATTCGAGTCCCTATGACAACGACATAATATTGAGAGTGCACATAGCTCAATTGCCTGTTAAATACTTACAAGAGTTCTTCGTCTCCGAATAATCTCTGATGAAATATGCACATTCAATGATCAGATGGGCGATCTGTCCAATGATATTATCCATCGACGAAATCTGATGAAGCATGTCATCTTGCGTTATGAAGCTGTAAACTTGTTCCAACTTGTGGAGCAGAGAAGCTACTGCTTCATCACGATTTGTTTGAGCTAGAATAATCTGTACAAATTATGCTGAGCAGGAAATCGGAATCAGAACAAAACAAACAAACAAACATTTGATGCAGAAGATAACATGGTCAGTACTGCCTTTGCATACGGATGTACCTATGGAATATAATTAGTTCAGCTTTGCACAAGAAGGGGCACATACATTCGGAAGCCTCCTCATATTACTGTCGAACGACTTGATAGCTTCTGCAGTACCGAGATCCGGCTGCACACATGGAGCAGGCGCCGCAGCTACTGGAGGTCTTGAAGGTGCATTCGTACGTTCTGGAGTTTCACGAGCACCCAGAACCGCCAATTGAGAGCCAGCACCTTGTCCTACACCGTGAGGGGTATCCTGAACCTGTGTGACCACAAGAATTTAGAGATGAAGAATGGCGAGTTTGAGTACCAACCTCGATGGTCCGGACACCTGCACGATTGGCATCAGGACTGCGAGAATCTTTTGAGCGCTTTTATACAACCTCAGCCCGATATCGGTATGACCTAGTGTTTTCGTCGACTCACAGAAATTTGTTTAGTGACACCATTCTGAACCTTCCCCAGAAACCGACGAATTTTGCTACGGCGTTGAATCTAAATGAATGAAGCATCAGAGTCGGCATTTCAAGTGCAACGAATTTCATGAGCAAGTCAGGTCGATTTAGACGCTTGCATGATGAGCACGTACCGAGCTTTCACCAGCAATTGCTTCGCGGGATACTAAGGATTCTGGAGAGTTCGAATGACTCACGCGAGACTGGTGTACAATGTTATGTTCGCTCATCGCGAAATATATGACACTGTAATCGGTGAAGTTGTACTAGTCACTAGTAGAGGAACAACCACTTGATTTCTCACGATAACCTCGGTGAGCCAACCTGCAGGCTGTACGCTAGCTCAAAGCTCAGCATAGCTCAGCTAGCATATATTCTACAGCACACGGAGTCAAACACAACAATAAATCGGCTCTAATATTTCTGTATTATCTACATGCCTTCCTATAGCCCCGACAAATGGATAGACCAACTCATGGAATGTCGCCACCTCCCAGAACCCGATATGAAAATCCTTTGTGACCGTGTTCGTGCCATACTCATGGAAGAATCGAATATTCAGCCCGTTTCGAGTCCAGTCACCATTTGCGGCGATATTCACGGTCAGTTCTGGGATTTACTCGAGCTGCTACGAAAGGGTGGACATGTGCCAGAGACGAGTTATATTTTTATGGCACGTATGTGTGCTTTTGATTCAAGGATTGAACATGCTTAATATCGATCAGGGTGACTTTGTCGACCGAGGGCATTATAGTCTGGAGACCGTGTCCTTGCTGCTGGCACTGAAAGCTCGGTATTATCACCAATAGCCAATCGTTGTATCTGTATTGAATTTTTTTTAGATACCCAGATAAAGTCACTCTTCTCCGTGGAAATCACGAAAGTAGACAAATTACACAGGTGTATGGATTTTATGGTGATGCTCTTTGGTGCAGTGCTGCTTTTCTGATAGTACTGATAATTTGTTGCATAGACGAGTGCCAACAGAAGTACGGTAGCGCTGCTGTTTGGAAGGCATGTTGTAGTGTATTCGATTTCCTCAATCTTGCCGCTGTAAGTTTCGCTCCCATATGTCCTGGAAACGCTCAAATCTTCTATAGATAATAGACGGAGAGACTTTGTGCGTGCATGGCGGCCTATCACCAGACATTCGAACTCTGGACCAAATTCGTGTCCTCTCGCGCGCCCAGGAGATCCCTCATGAAGGTGCCTTCTGTGGTTAGTATTTATTAATGTGGAGTCTGGCTCCTCCTGATTTACTTTCGCAGACCTCATGTGGTCTGATCCGGAAGACATCGACA
Organism: Suillus spraguei; assembly: GCA_016800925.1. NCBI lineage: Eukaryota > Fungi > Basidiomycota > Agaricomycetes > Boletales > Suillaceae > Suillus > Suillus spraguei. The sequence goes on from JABCPU010000104.1 coordinate 19,746, forward strand.
CTTGGGCTGTTAGTCCACGCGGAGCTGGTTGGCTGTTTGGCAGAACTGTGACGCGAGAGGTTCGTCCGAACTTATCCATGTAATCTGAATGTCATCTTGACCCTTCTCAGTTCAATCATGTTAACTCCTTGAGTCTCATTGCTCGTGCACATCAGCTCGTGCAAGAAGGGTACAAATACATGTTTGATGACCAACTCGTTACCGTGTGGTCTGCACCAAATTACTGCTACCGATGCGGTAACATGGCGTCAATACTCACAATAAAGGAGGATGGAAGTAGATATTTTACTGTTTATGATGCTGCCCCCGAGAACGAGAGAGATAAGGGGATGCAAACAAAAAAGATGGTGGGTAGATACTCGCTCCCCAGAAAGTTATCGGAATACACGCTAACAGTTTTACCTGCAGAATACGATGCCCTACTTTGTATGATATGGTGTATTACAATATGTATGTGTACAGCGTTATCCCCTTTTTAATATCACCATTTCAGTCGTTCGTCCATGTTTTCTGGTGGGAGTATCATCGAATGGTAGAGGAAATCTGGTTATTTTGCCTGCCAGGTCGCGCCAAGCATGCCAGTTACTTCAAGTTTTTCGTGCAACCACAGCTGGGCTGACTTCAACTTCTTGATAGTCCTGCTGAAATGAGTATCAATGACTTGACGATACTTTTCGACCGGCCATTTCATTCTTTTTGTCTAGGTCCAGCAAGTATCTTACGTGCAAACTCATACAAGTCTGCACCATATAGGTAGACAATTACCATTCTGAGTAACTGCCCTTAGCAGTTGCTTCGTGTGTGCTACTAATGGTAACTTACATGTACCACTGTAATTGAGCTCTTGGGGTGTGAGGTGGCTGGTGTACAGCTGAAGTTGCAAACGAATTGGTGTTGCTGTCCTTCCCGAATCATGTATCCGAATGCAAACGAAATCGAAACTGGTGCATTGGATTCTACTGTCAAGCGTGACAAGTACGGACCGAGTCCAAGTTCCAAAAAACGTCGCACCGCGCTTCCAAATTGCAAACTACGACGTATAGGCAACACAACTCTAGGACCAAAAAACTCTAGATCTTCTTCGATAACATCAACCGTACCCAATCTCGCTACCGTCTAGTACAACAGCTTATACGGACTGGACATTGAATCAGAACTCTAGTCTTGCAGAACAAAGAGGATGAAATGCACTCGCCTCTACATGCCGCACATACTAGCATGGACCTGAGCAGCTTCAGCATAAACAGCGTCCACATTGCAGGAAGCGTGGGTCAAGTTGCCGTACGCCTGCGGGGAGATAGCGTATACGGTAGTGTTAACGTCTTTAGCCGCAGCATCATTGACGAGATTGGAATCGTCATTAACAACGGTGAAGTAGAGGGGAGTTCTGTTGCTGCAGGGTGGGGCGGGTGTGAGGCTCCAGCAGGAGCCGCATAAGATGGAGTTCGAGACGGCACCTGGGATACCTCCAATGTTGGGGAAGGAAGGGAGGGAGGAAAAGGTGGCGTAACGCAGTGCCAAACGCGAGCAGGTGACGGTAGAGAGAGACGCGTTTGGGTCGCTGTAACTAATGTTCCGTACGACAAAAACGGAGTCTGCAAACACTTTGAGGGCGAATGCAGAGAGAATAGTGAGAATTAAAGTAAACTTCATTGTGGAGGAGCTGTTTTGATGCAGATATCTTGTATAACCTAAGACGATGAAAGTCTCGAGATTTTCTCTTCACTTTTATAGGGCAAGGCAAGGCGTTAGACACCAAGGGAAGCTCCGCTCAGGAGCAGCCAGAGGGAATGGTACCATCTGTCTTCAATGTGATGTTGAGCATGTCATTTGACGAGCAGGACAACGATGATAAAAGAAGTCCTGCGCAAAGTTCAAATAGAATACAACTCTAGGTCAGTCTGCCGAAGCGACTTCGCCACTGGGTAGAAGGGCATCCTCGGGCGTCGTGACATCGAGCATCATGACCATGCAATGATATAAAGACGCATGTCCGGTGAGCGTTCGGTGACGAGATGTCATTATGTAATTCCCCGAGTAGCCTACTCTTTATTTGGCTTCCGAAATAAAATGCAAACAAAATGGACAAGTGACACGTTCGGCACGCACATAGCAGAGATTGAACTTCATTGAAGTCAAGTGCACGACGGCACGCAGAATGTGCTCAACGCTCGTGAGTCGGCCTAGACGTTGTTGAGATACATTATTCATGCTACTATGGCAGATTCCTTACATGCCGTAACATCTCTCGAAGGACTTGCTATCATTCTACTAGCTAATGCAGAGACACCCGACGACAAACTCTTTGCAGCAACACTCGCACTGCATGCACTCGATGCGGCGCCAAGTACGGACCACGTGGGCCATATGACCAACGGACTGAGGTGTTGTGGTGACCATGCATGCATTGTTGGCTGGTCCATGTTGGCATTAGTGTTCGCGATGTTGAGCACCAGTACTTGTCGCTTTAATCTTCATTGATCTCACCCAGCTGGCATTTCGGTTCCTCTCTCCTATATCAAGCTCCGAGCTCAGTATATATAGTATGCCGAGTGCAAAATAAAATGGCGAATAAAATGGCCAACGTGCCTGCCAATCGATTTGCTGGCCGTCATCTTGTTTACGAAATCAAATAAAATCGTTATTGAGTAGGGCTTATACTTCATGATCCTAATTAATGAGCAGTCATCTATATTCCCATCGTTTCCTTCTCCCACTGCAGCAATATTGTTGTAATTGATGAGTGATAGTTATTTCCCTTTGACCCGGCACTGGCAGGTGACATGCTCGGTGACGTTGCATTTGCTTAAATTTCTCGCCTTGGGTTTCAGGCTGGTCTTGAACAGCTAAGATGCTGTACTCAATTTTCCTCACTCTCAGTGCCTTGTATCACTAACTTCAGCAACCCCTTTGATCTATGATGGCCGTGTCCCCTTCAACTATACCGTTGAAGATCTAGACAATTCTCTGGACCCCTACTTGTCGTAAGTATCGTCTCGTTTGTTACTTCGTCATATGTGAGCTAACTTCACCTCAGAGTAGTAAAAGGCAGCATGAATGCCTCATATGTACGGCCATACCCCACTTGATGATGTTGATGTTGATAGGCTGCTAAACAACGACTCGCAGTACACTCAACTCCTTGGGCACGCGTTCAATGCTACCCCATTGTGGTCGCCTAATCTGTGGTCTCCTATAGAGCAGCCGATAACGATTTCGATTGATAATACTTCTGTCTTCGTCCCTGGAGGTAGTATACCTCAAAACGGTTTTCGTAGAACGGAGCTTATTGCACAAAAGGATGGGAACCACACCGCCTTGAACGCTATTGCCGATGTGGGAATCACTGTGTTCCATGTATCAATTCTAGAGGAGTTGGACAAGCCTTTGAATATGAGCCATGAGTACCAGATCGTCTGGATTGAGCCTAATGATGGAACCCACGTCTTCGAGATCCAGCTCGGTCAGTGTTACACAATGTTAAAGTCCCTGTCCCTAACACTCGCTGTTATAGGTTCACCTTTCACCATCCCCACAGGCACTGTACCCGTTTCTGATGCTCGATTTCTGAAAGTTCGCAACCATGCGCTTGACCTTCTGTTTGAGACGCCTTTCACCTCCCATGACTGGCATAACTTTGCGGTCCAGATCGACTGGACGAATCTTACTCTTGGCGTTTTTTATTCTACCAATGGAGAGCCACTCGAGGCTGTCACTGGCCTTGTGGAGAATTCAAGTGCTTCACCCGGTGCAGCTGGCCAAGGCGACTATCATTTTGGTGTACTGAAAGTAAGTAAGCCACTATGTGACTCGATAAAGGGTTGTTGAATTGCGATGTAGCTTCCGCTCGCGGATCCCGACGAAACAGCTGCACAGCAGGGCGATGTTGTGCATTTCGGCATTCAAGAAGGCGATACCGAGGCGTTGACATATTCGGGTGTCTTCATTGAGAGTATCACTGGAGGTGTCAGTGCGGGATATGGGAAGACTATCACTCCGATTTCTTGACAGGCCACTGCTTAGTTTATATTGATTCCTCGGAGGCGGTTGGTTGGCTGGTATAAGCAAATTAAGGGTCTGTGGAAAGAGTTGTAGTTTGCTGATCTAGATAAAATGCTATGGCGCTCCTGGATGCCCGAAAGGTGTTATGACTTCTGCATTTTCGTAATCTATGTTGATTTCCGCGATGCATAGATCATCTGACTCAATCCTTTGTCTCATGTTGGATACCAGTTGACACATGCAGCACTGCGTGGCTTGCAACGGTACGATGAACCTATTGATACCTTCATCCCAAGTTGGACCATGCTCCTGAAGCGCAGACACAAGGTAAGCTATGGAACACTCCTGTATCGTCTTGAAATGCCTATTTCGTTCTGCAGATCTGCGCCAGCAGTATGTTCATCCATCTCAGGCAGAAGACGCTATTCAAAGAGCCGTTTGGATGGAACTCGAATATGCCCCGCTACGTCTTCTTAATACCTCGGACATCAGTGAACCGGTGAGGAAAGTAGAAGACCATATATCACAATATATATAGTACATATCACAAGAACTTTGCTATTGACAATTATTTTGTTATGTTTGACCTTATAGAGGAAAGAACCTTCCCTGATTTTCCTACAAAATCTTAGTGATGTGCGAGCGGTGGGCATTGAACGTTGAACGTTTGCCAATGTGCCGGTAAAAAAATCTGGCAGCCATGTCTCAATCTGACATTAAGCCCTCATTTGGGCTTCGTTCTCACCTATGTAATCGAACGTTCAACTGAAAACCAGCGGACATGGTGTCGAAGTTTCGGCACTCCAGAGGCTTGGGATGCTTTTCCGACTTCCGAAGGCCAACCCCTTCGGCGAGCCCTTCCCATGAACCAAATTTTCCCAGGCTTCTCCCAAGGACTCGTGACTCGGAACTCCCTTCAACCGCTCTCCTCAACGCTCAGCAACGTTTGCTACACTAACGGGCAATGTATCCATGATGGGTGGCATCTCTATGGAAATGAACGTGAGTTAAGTCAATGAATGTTTGAACCATTAGTAACTAGGCGAATTGTATTGAAATTCGTGCCACTTGCCAGGATCAAAAGCAAACCGTCTCTTACCACACTTCATCGAAAGGTCGAATCCTTGCACTCATGTTGTGACTCGGATCGGGACTACCTCATCATTACCTTTTTGAGGGAGACGTTTCAATATAGTACGTGCCACGGTCATCGCGCTCGCTGGCACATAACTTGAAGTATATAATGGGCTGCTGAGTATGATATTACTTCCAACAAGCCATGTTCCTCATTGTATCCTTCTTGACACTTCTCCTTGCTTTGTTAATCACGGGATTGCCCGTTGAAGTTCGCAATTGCACCATCATCCTCCCCCTTACCAGGAGACTGAACTTCTCCAATGGTACTATCAACCTCGTGCAACATGATAAAGGTCGTGTGGCGGCCTCCAGGGACTACAATACGCATGGCCGACGCGCTGAAAACATTCCTATGCCATTCTCCCGGGGTAGATACATCGTAGCACTTGATGTTGGCAACCCCCCCACAACCTGTTAGTTCAACATTGAGAAAACACGCGGCTGCTAATGTATTATTGAAGACAACTTGGTTGTCGACACCGGCAGCGCGGTCACATGGATTGGCGCCCGCACTCCATACGACGAAACCGGCGTCAACACCGGACAGGGTGTGGAGGCATCCTATGGTGGTGGGCGGTTTCCAACCTCCTTCTCTGGTATGATATACAACAATATCATAAGTTGAAAATACCTACAATTATCTACAGGAACTTTCTTCGTCGAGACCGTCACTCTCGGTGATGGGCTTACCGTCCTCAACTACGAACTCGCTGTTGCTTCTACTGTGAGCAACTTAGGAGGCTTTGACGGTGTCCTTGGCATCGGGCCTCGAGATTTGACAGTCAACACTCTGAGAAATGACCCGCCTGCCACGTATCCAACTTTTACTGACTGGCTGGTTACCGCAGGCGCCATTCGTCAGAACATTGCATTGTTGGTATCTTTTTCCAGCCCCTCACTGAGAATCGAGACACCAATGTCGGAGGGCTCGCCTTTGGTGAACCTGACTATACCAAGTGCACTAGTAACATTGTATACACGTAAGCTACCTCAGCCCCTAGATCAATCCAGACTTACTAATTATGTTGTTTTAGTGATATCACCAACACCCGCCGCTCAAAGAAATACTGGGGTTTCGATCAGAAAATCACTTACGGCAACATGGACATCTTGTTACGCACTGCTGGTATCATCGATACCGCCAGCAGCTTTATTTTCATTGCTTCAGGTGTGTATTTAGGGTGCAGCGAGTAATAACTGTCTAATCAGCGTTCGATAGATGCCTATGACAGGTACCAGGCTGCAACCGGCGCTACTATCGATCAACGGACCGGTCTTCTCCGTATTACCCCTGGCCAGTACAATGCTCTACGGGAATTGAAGTTCTATATTGGCAATGTATGTCAATTCTGTCAGCCCTTCCCTTGTTCACCGTTTTGCACAGGGAGTCTTCAGTCTCACTCCTAACGCCCAAATCTGGCCTCGTTTTCTCAACTACAAGTTTGATGGTGCTGAGGACGATGGCATATATCTCATCATCAAAAGCCTGAGAACGGCAGCTGGCGCAGGGCTTGACTTTATTGTTGGCTGGACATTTATGCAGCGCTTCTACACTGTTTTAGATCGCGACAACCGCAAGGTCGGATTTGCCATGACCTCGTTCACTTTTGCCACTACTAACTAATGTGTAATTGCCAAAATTTACAAGGGATCGTTTTTCTGACACAAAGCAGCATACGGATTTGTATGGGTGGCTGAATCCATTCGCAACTTGAGTCTCAACAACGTCAATTCGGACCATAGGGACCCGTAGCCTTCGTAGACCATATTAGCGAACATAGAATCTTATTTCAGTTCGGACAGCTTGGTTGTGTGTTCATCGTTCTTTCTCCTTTTCGTGCTGGCAACTTCTGCTTCTTTTCATGGTGTCCTGGGTGTATTCACCCTGCTGTGTTGCTGCGTGTTCATAGCTCGATCTCCTATTTAGGACACAGTGCTAACAATTAACACTGGGAGTCAGCGGGTATTGATGGTGATCTATTCACACAACAAAAATCGGGACCGGTATGCATGAGAGCGGTGTAAAGATATGGATAGCAAGACAAGCGAGCTGCCGCTACGGTACAGAGGGCTCGTGCTTAGGCATTTATGGAAACGAGGCAGGTTGACGCAGTGAAGATAAAACACAAAATACACCTGTGCGGCTTAGAGCAAGACACCCACAATCCCTCCAAAATTCACCTCAGGAGCGCCCAAACCTTTCAAACCTCCAGTAAAATTGAGCTCATTCCAGGCGGATGGTTACACCATCAGACGAGAAGATGCTTCGTCTGTGGGACTTGAAAACAGGTATTGTGTTAAAGAAAAGGGAGGCAGTATTGCGAGATGGGCAGTTGATAGCAAGCGGTGATTAAGGTGGAGAGGTCATAACTGTTTAATGACTTTAATGACCCAAAAATGAATTTACTGTGTACAGATAAGAATCTTTTTCAGGAATGAACCAGATGTTACTTCTTCGAGCTTCAAAATATTACAATCATGGTCAAATAGGATATCTGGTGTCAGATGAGTGGTTGTACCGGCGAGGCGTTGAGTTGGGTCATCCGCGCCCCACCACGTACTCCTAAGAGATTATTACCCTGGCTTCCAAAGATGTTAGGTCAAAGATGGGCGTTTACGCCTACACCAAACTCCGTGACGTGCAAACTAACAAGAGGAAACACTTTTGGTGCATTGCCTTCGCCTCGACCGACCCACGTGAAGGCTTACCACACCCCCTGAGGAAAGATACAGACGTTTGAAAGAGGAACTGCAGAAGAATGGCCCGCCTCGCTGGTACCGACAATCTCCTTGAATGCAAAATGTCAGTAATCTATGCACATCGTCGGTGGAGGCACTGGAACTTATTTTGCCTGTTGAAACCATACAGTTGTCTCAGTGTCATTGCATCAACTGCCACATGCATCCATTCGTGCGCTCGAACCCCGAGTTGTTGTACCGTACTTGCCCCTATTTTTGTATTAGTTTGAGGAAGGGAGATCCCAGCCCAAGATCCTCTATTACTAGTAGCTCTCCCTCTTTTGTCGCACTAGAGTAATTCTTCGGTCGGTGACCCCATGTTCCGTTACCGTATAGCTGTAGTATCGCAAGTGAGTACTCATCGTCATATTTGAGTTTGTACATACTGTATCTGTAGCGATGTGTGCGCAGGATTTCCACTTCTGATCGGCTCGTCATTGGTCGTAGTAGCGTTGCCAGCAGTCCCTGCGGGCTGCGCTGGGACCAGTGTCAAGAACGGGGATGTGGCTCGTGGTGACTGCGGTTCTGGAGCTGTTGACCTTTTTTATCTTTTGGTATGAACTGTTTTCAGGATAGCTGTTTGATTGTGAAAGGAGTTATTTGATAGGTCAGGATCTTATCAAAAATTTCGCGAAGTCCCAAGTGTACTGTTGTTTGGGAGTGGCCCAGCCGTTTCCGTGCTCAAGAAGGTGCTGAAGAAAAGGCCGACAAAATCGACCGCTGGTTCATTGCTGTAATAGTACTCAAGACAGATCCTATCAGCGACCAGGATCGTTGGCGCTTCTTGTGCCGTATGGATGGCGGATGATTGAGATGCCACGGCTTCTTGCGCTAGGGCAGTAACTGCCAGAGTTGCCAGCAGACCACCTTGTGTTTGTTGTGGAGTTGGCGATGTCGAAGACTTGGAAGTGGTTTTTTTCTTCTTCTTCTGCCGAGGTACTTCGCGATAAAATATGTCTATCCGTTTGATCGCCTGCATCCCGTTAGCAAACAAAGTGAACGCTCCATGTGTAGCCACCATACAAACCCGGCAGCTTTTCGCCCTTCACCCAGTCGAAATCCGCCGGAAAATAGACGCTGTATTCCATCGTGACACTTTTGGCATCGCTCAGTTCAATGGTGACGCGTAAAACTCCGCCCCACCAGGGGATTTGCTGGAAGGGTTGACAGAGTATGGCGGATAGATAAGCTGTAAGGCGGCAGGAAATCCGTAACGTTCGGTGTATCTGTCGTGCTTTGTGACTTCATTGTATTCTGGGCATACACAGATCCTCCTGGTATGATGGCAAGTGCAGAGACACTGTCGATGATGGTGATATTCTGCTTCCCACTGGGGAAGTGAGTGATGTGAAATGCAGATAAGTCTTTCATGTCTGGAGGAGCCGCCCATGCTGTCTGAATTGGAATGTATACCACACCAGGAAACAATACGTGGCTTTATGATCTGCGCTGCCATAAATGAACCTTATTGTGTGCAGGCTTGCGAATCTCGGAAGCATTCAAGACAGGATGATTCATTACCATCTTCATGGTCACTGTGTCAGTCGAATGCATTCTTCTGAGATTGGGAGAAGCTGAGGTACATGTTTTTGGACGCTGATGAGTCTTGAAGTTCTGGATCATCCGCCGGTTCGAAGTATGATAACTATTGATTAACATGTAAACGACCTGGTCCTTGTCACCACGGGTTCTGCATGAGATCCCATATGACCGTTCAGACAGAGGCGTGTACATACCTAAATAATGACCCGGCTTGTACGGTAGAACTCACTCGATTCTTTGACAATAGCATGACCTGCGATCCGTCAGAGACAGGGAGCAGGATGGTCAGGAGTTCCATGCCGCTATTGGGGACACTATGATAAACAAATAGAGTAGGACGTTGGGAACAAGGGTCGGAGGAAGCGCGAGGAATCATCCTATTCAAGTCTGGGCAGATATGTAGCGCGGGGGCAGAGATCAAGACTGGAAAATCGTATTGAGTTAATTATGAAACACATGAACGCGGATTTGCTTGATAGTAAGGCTACCAGATCCGATGCTAGGATGTTGATAAGAAGTAACTTATATCGTGACTCGTGCTCGGGAAGACTTAGGCGCGCTTCAATGATTTGCACAACCTGTGCAGGTTGTGCTCGGCGCTTAAAGGAAGACCGCAGAGGACGTAAATAGCGGCCTTCCTTCTCACTTAACTTCGGAGCAAGAAAAAGTTCACTTCATTGCAGCTTTCATTCCGCATACGTTCGTTCTGTGTGCGAAAAAAAAAGTACTTCCGAGTGAGTGATAGGTTTATGTGAGGATAAGACACTAAAAGTAATCTGTGCCCGTCAGTTGAAGCCTTCCCCGAGTCGATACCATGTCCTCACCAGCCATCGTAGAACAAAAGCAATCAATGGTGGAGCCTCGCCGAAAGATGCGTCTTGAAGGAAACACCCAATCTGTAAATGGTATCATAAGGCTACCCAATACACGGCAGATCATCACCTTTTCAATCAAATCTAGCTCACTTCGAGTGTGGGACTTGAGGAGCGGCATGCGTGTCGGAGAGTGGAAAGACGAAGGAAACGATAAAGGAATATTCTCCACAGCATTGTCGCCGAATGGTACGACGGTAGCAAGCGGGAGTACAGACGGTGCAGTGAGATTGTGGGACGTTGACAAGGGGAAGGTCATCAAGAAATGGACAGGCCACACAAAACTTGTGTGGTCTGTGTGCTGGAGTCCAGACGGCGGGCGAGTGGCGAGTGGATCCATGGATCATACATTCAGAGTGTGGGATGTCAAGAGCGGGGATGCAATCCTTGGACCAATACAGGCAACATCGAACATGCCCGTCTCCATTTGCTATTCTCCCGATGGCACGATGGTTGCGACGAATGGACTCCGGCTGAATATCTGGGATGCTCACACAGGCGAACTACTCAAAACAATAGAGGGAAAAGTTTGGCGCATGGCATGGACTTCCATCAATAAAAAAACACTTTTGTCCATCATGGACGGCGGAATCAGGAAGCTTGATACTACCACTTGGACCAAAACTGCTTTTCTTAAAGGGCACAAAAGACTCGATAAGATTTTATTATCTGAAAATGAGCGTATCCTCGCAAGTGTATCGCACGAGAATACAGCACGACTATGGAACCTCGAAAATGGTCAGCTCATTGGACCGCCCCTCCACCACGAAAAGGCGGTGAAAGACATGGCCTTTTCTGCAGATGGAAAGCTCCTCACTACTGGCTGTGAGGACGGTTACATATACACATGGGATATCTCAGCTATCATCACAGAAGCTGGTCTTCATAACCTTCTGTCGGACAAAGTAAGCTTTGATCCATCTGATTCTCAATCACACTGATAACTTATCTACTCCATCCTTTCAGATGGTATGTTGTGTCTGACTGTCAGGTCTGTTCAATTAAGTACCCGCTGATCTTTGTCATCTCAGAATGTCGTCAACAAATCAGTGTTGAATGTATGTGATATTTTTCTTAACATTATGCATGACTCTGAGAATCGACACCCAAGGCTGATGCTACACGACGACGAGCCCCGAAAATCGAAGGCGTTGGTCGAGTTCCTCAAGGGTTTTTCGATGATGTACGTGATCTCAGTCGACGAAATGATTCCTTTGACCGACAGGTCAGCAGTTCTCGACATCACGTAATCGCCACGGTGATCTCACAACAGTACCACCCTCTCACATTAGTCGCAACCCTCTCAACTGGGCTCAAAATTTCGTCTCGGGTATGCTACGCAGACGAGATGGATCGACTATCCAGTTGCCGCGAGTAGTTGAGGTTCCGTTAACAGCGGGCAAGCCTGTGCTTTTTTTTTATACTTTCAAGTGTATATGCAGTCTCACGTTGACCAAGAGGAATTATCACGCAAGAAAGAAGCGATCTGCAAGTTCCTCTCGACCAACCAAACTTCCCACAACACAGCAAAAAAGCGGCGGAGCGACTCAAAGCAGTCTATCATCTTCACAACAACCATCTGCCACTGCCACAACATCCACAACGCCTCCAGTTACTGGCACTGCAGCGGCAGCTGGAACCTCGCATCCTGACATTACCATAAAACGAGCTAGATGGCGGACTCGTTTTCTGCTCTGTGTTTGCTGCGTGCCCATTGAGCACATGGCAAGTGGTTAACATTACTAGTAGGGAAGCAACGTTTCGTCAATGCTTGCAACTTTTAGTGTTCTGTCGCTTTACTGCTGTTTTGTATAGTATATTTTGATTAGTCCGTCAACGTGTAATTGCTTATTTGTTAGTATTGTACGGACCAATTGACTCAAACAAGCTGTAGTTGGTGGGACACCGTAATGACGGAATTTTCCGAGCGGCAGCTGTGTGACTTATACAATGACCTTGCCCCACCACCACTGATGTTGTGCTCGTTGACACCATCCAGCGCACGGCAGACATTGGCGCAGATTGTTGGGGACGTCTGCATGAACAGCCCGTCTACATCACCATCTATCTCCATCTCAAACCCTCCTTCCTTGAGATATTCGGGCAATCCGACAACGTCGTAGACTCCATCCACTATGGGCATCTCACCAAAGCTGTCTTAGCACTCTCAGCATCTTATGCGGATGTTCGTACACTCGCACATGAAGTCACTCAGAAAGCGTTTGGCCTGGCTGAAGAGAATGTAGACGCCGTGCGTGTCGTCGTCGGCCTTCCGAGCAGATTTACTTGCGAATGACTTAAGTTGAGGTGAATACGCTAGAGGCAAAGACAGTTTGCAGCAGGCTGCAAAGGTGTCTGTCAAAGATCTTGTAATACCTGTGCTAATTGGCGTCAATCCCCCCGAACGCCTTGCAAAGCAGGCGATCACGAACATCACATTCTACGAAAAATCTGGTATGCACCAAGTGGACTACCCTGAAATTATCAAGCAGATATCAGAGGCATGTACTCTCTTTCTCCAATTGCCTATTGAAGAGTGACAATACTGAAAACCAATCACCATGACAGGAAATCGAAAACACTGTATATCTCACGCTCGAAAAATTCGTTTTGCACATCATCCGCAACTCATGCCTTGCATCTGATTCCATTGAAGCCGTGACAACACGATCACAGAAGCCCAGTGCACTGTCTTTCGCTCACTCTTCTGGTGTTGAGATGACTCGGTACCTGATGACCATAATAGTTGAACCGTGCAGGAAATGTGTGTAGCCGAGTTCGGATAACATCATCCATGTATTCATGCATGTCCGAATAGCCGACCCACAGCACAACATCCGGTCTAAACATGTGCATGAATGCATGGTGTGGCTCTACCTTGCGAATTACACGACAATGATGTCGACATTCATCAACCGTGTAGAGAGAAAATCAACCCCATCAACTCTAGGGGGGGAATATGTCCACACTCCTAGTTTTGATATACCAAATACCAATATCTTCTCGTATACTATGATATTGTGAAGGCGGGGCGCGAAACGCAATTGTTGACTGTCTCAACGTCAGTAAGGTATGTTATTCCATCTTGCTGTCTACTGAGTGATTTTGTACGCTCCTAAACTACTTTGCCCGTACCAGGCCTATTCATAAACAAAAAAATCGATAGTGAATTGGTACCAGTGCCATGCCATGCGTCACACACGTTGTAGGGTGTTCCCGCATTGCTCCAATCAGGGATAGTGAGTACTAGTGCATGTCCTGTATCAATTTCTCTAAGATTGACGTGTCGGGCCTAATGCGACCTCGATAATATCATGTCAAGCCTCATTCAGGCTGCGTCAAATATTACTCATACCGCACTAAGCATAGTGCACACCACACCGATCCCTCGTTAATACTGCGTCAAACATAGCCGATCATCCGTGGTGAGTCAGCGCCTCATTACACCTCTCACCCTCTCAAGGACATTGAAATCCCAGTATGACCCTTTTCGTCATCCATAATACTCACGAGTTATTTGCAAACCATACGGGAAGTGTGATGCATGCAAATGCAACATGCGGTAATGATGGTTAGCCCATCACCAACCATGATGTTTCGTATGAGGGACGGAGTCCTCATTTTGACGTACAATGGTGTCGCACTCGCCAGCCTGAAAACCAATTAACACTGGTGATGAGAAATGTATGACATTTTCATCGGATAATATCCTCTTGCCCGCCCTGTATCTGAAGCTCAGATGCATGTCGGGCAAGAGGATGTGTTTTGAACAGAACTTTCTCGGGGCACCGACAAAGAACGAAGCAAATTTTTTGAGTAGTATGACCTTGTAGGTATGAATTTGCACTGTTCCACGCACGACTGATAAAATTATTCATCTGAAGAACACAAAAGCAGGAGAGTTAGTGAAAGACAAGATCCTGTTTCTCAAAGCAAACATCATGAACTCTCGCTCATCTTAAAGGTTCAAACAGCCAGATACAAGCACTGCAGATTACAGCGGTATTTCTGTCAATTAAACATCTATATGCGACCTACCTGATACGAACACTTCTGGCGATGGAATGAGGTACTCAAGTTTTTTCCTCAACTTCTGACTGGCACCTCTATTCCCCAGAACAAGCGGCATTTCATCCGATCAGTAAACTTCATTTCGCTCGTTAAGACAAGAGCACCGATCCAGGCAACCTTAGCTTCAAGTGAAGCTTGGGTTGTGGTCTCGATCATCACAGTACACTCTGCCCCTCGCCTGCTAGAATTACAGAAACATACTTGCCAATTGACGAGCACAAAAAAAATTATAACGGCCCACTGGTAACATTTCTACTAGCTGCGGTAATCGTCAAATTAGAACAGTACTTACGGTGTTTCTACATCAGTCCTGCGCAATTCTATGTACGCAGTCATACTATATAGACGGAGAATATTGCGTGGGACTGGAGGCCCTCCTACTATAAGTGGTCTTAAACTCTGACGTGAGAATATTATTAGGACGTGACGGCATAATCATCTTCAACACTAGACTAGTCCTTCGCTATGAGAGAGATAATCTACATTCAAGCAGGCTCATTCGCGAACTACGCAGGAACACATTTTTGGAACACGCAGGAGAGTTATTTCACCTACGATGGTGAAGATGAACCTATCGTAAACCACGACCTTTCATTCGAAGAGGGACGGAGTCCTCAGGTATGTAGTTTGCCATTTCCGATTGAAGACCTCACGTTAAAACTTAATGTTTACTGTCGCTCGCATCACCAGAATCAGCCAACACTTTTGCCACGCCTTTTAGCATTCGACCAGAAGTGTACGCCTTCGTCGGCGCATTGATATCCTATCGTCTGAGCTGCATCTGAGCAGCAAACTTCGGGACACTCGCAAAAACGAGCAAAGCTGATACAGCTACCGATGCTTCACTTGATACGACCTGGTGAGTGTGATTGTACAAGCTGTTTGTCGTATGAATTGATACCTCGCAGGCGAGGAAGGGTAGTTCGTGAAACACAAGATCCGATCCCTCAAAGCGAATATCACGCTCGTCTTGAAGGTGAAACAGAAGAGGACGATCTAGGACGCACAGACCCAAATATCAGATACTGGTCAGATTATAGTCGTATTTTCCTTGACCGGAAATCTGTACAGCCTGTCCCTGATGCGCTGGAAAGTACTGAGGCTGGGTGGAGTGTCGGCCAAGATCTCTTCCGGCGATACAATGAGGTACTTGCTTTTTCTCCTCGTCTTGTACTGTTTATAATTTTTTTCCAGGATACAGAGCTCATGGAAGGCGCGTTTCGTCTGCTCGTCGAGAACTGCGATAACTTCCAGGTAGGCTCTGTTTCATACCATCTTCAGCCATCTGTTGATTTGGTCTCTGCTGCAGGGATTGCAAATGATGCACGATACATCAACATTTGGGGGTTTCTCGCATGCTTTCCTGACTTCCTTCCGCGACGAGTTTATCAAGGCTTCTACACTAAACTTTAGCTTCCTTTCGGGTGCAGACCCGAATCATGCAGGCCCCGACAATGTGAGTGCATGCGTTTTCACGTAGATGGCACATCAACATTTGAAAATAGTTTCTCGACGCGAAGAGAATTATCAACGACGCATTGTGCTTGCAAAGCCTCCATCAGCTCTCGGATATCACTTTCCCGATATTGAATCCATCCCGATGGTCTGCCTTGGAAAGTCGCCTATCGCAGGGACTTGCGTACGATGTTCGTCTCCTGCAAAACTTTACATATGGGTTCCTGACAGAACATTACAGAAAAACAGTTTGTATCATACGTCTGCGGTCATCTCGTCACTGGTGGAGACCGCTACCCTGCCACTGAGGTGTGCTATTATCTTTGACAGGCAACGAGCATATTATCAACTGATTCTCCAGACTTAAAGGCAGTCGGGAGGACATTGCAATGATCGCCAATCACTTGAACTGGCGGAAATGTTCTCGACTGGGACAACTTGGAGGCGTAGTCTCCCTGCCTTTTCCTATGACAGAGGCAATGTTCACCGATCTGTACTGCAACTTCTCGACTGGTTTGTCAAATAAGGTGAAGATAATGTTGACGCCTTGATCTCACGAACCACGATGAACCAAGACGTGATTCTAGGACGAGCATTCAGTTTTTGCAAGGCGAAACGTAACTCGAGGGTTGCAGGATCAAGACCTGGCATCATTTGATGCATGGTGTGACTTGTCATCGCTACAGGAACCTCTGATTTCCAGGTATGGCTCAATCGTATGGTGTGCATTTGAACTCACTCATGTAGTGGAGTTAGCGTCCACGCGCCTGCTTATCCCCTGCCGACGTCTTTTCCGTCCATTTTCCGGCATACTAATCCAAAGTCGATGAGGATAACTTCATCGCTTGTCACAGCACCCTCTACATTGATCCCACTTACGGGGTATGCTAGGTTTGTGGAACAAACTGCAAGGACGCGAAGGAGTGATGGTGTGCTTATGAGCATGGGCCTAGAGAGTGATGACGTGAAAGAACTCGCTAGTGCATTGTGGGAGATTGTTGATGGGTACGGGGATGACAGGGAATGACCGAGAAACATCATCCTATTCAGAGACAGTCTGCCGCATTTTAAAACAAGTGGTATTGGATCATGCGTAAATACTTATAGGACAATCAAACGCAGGGTATGTATTGAACGGATCTTCAAATCTCAGCAATGGAGTGCTCTATTCCTATCCCATGTTAGGTTAATGTCCGATTCATCCAGGGAAACAAATGTTAAATTAGGGTATTTTAGTCTGAGGTCCCGTTTACATCTTGAAAGGCGGTCTTCCGTTGTGATTCTACTGCGTGACACAACTGAATCTGAACACGAGGAGAGTCGCAAACTCTGAATAGTGGAGGGAAGGGGAAGGGTCAAAAGGGCGTTCATCATCATCTAAAACACAATTTAGCCCGAAAAAAAGAAAAGGAACGATTTGACATGTACCCCAAGATCCCAGGCTTGCGTAGCAGCATCAGGAAAACCTCTTGCTGTATACATGTATAACGATCGAAGCATTGGGAAGGGGGTGCAGATAGCTTGGAGCATGAGGGAATTGACTTGTGTAACGCTCAATTCCAGTATCTGCACGGTCCTGAGGACCTCCGGATCGCATGCACGCACGAGTTCATCGCCTCCCACAAGCACTCCGTTCAATTCCGTAAAATTCATCGACCCATCAATGGACTCGGGGCATGTGCTCCACAGGCTAAGGTGTTCGAGCGCACCAGGGCGAACAAAGTATGGTAAAAGTTGATGAGGACCTTGGTATTTTGAGAGGGGTTTGAGCGGATATGGATGCGCAGACAGGGAGAAATCTTCATCTTTTGGAAGGCTGTATCGCATTTGAGAGGGGCGGGCGAATTTGAGTTCGGCTAGCTCTGGGATAAGATGAAGTAGAGGACGGAGAGCGCGAATGACTTCTAAATCGCAAGGTAATGTGAGGGCTCGGAGTTGTAGCAAGCCTTGCGATGTGTTTTCTATGAAATTGTTTAGGAAATATGAGGCTGTGGCTGGGTTGATTATAGAGACGGAACGTATGTGGTCAGGCGAGAAGACAGATAGCCCATGACCGTTCTGACGGTTCCCAAGCATAGTCTTGTTATCGCAGACGATGGTCAAGTTAGCAACCTGCAACTTGGGAGATGAAAGCGATTGAACATGTTCCACTGTACAGTTCCCCAAGAAAAGGTTCCCAAGGCTTCGTAGCGAGCACACTTTCAATACTTGGGACTGGGTGAGGTCCACGAACATGAACGATAGTGATTGAAGATTGAAGAAAAGCGGTAGGGTATCGAGTAGTATATCGAGAATCACATTATATGCGATCCTCGGGTTGAACACAGCACCGACGATGTATCGGGGATAAAGTTTACATTCCCGAACAGCGTGAGCGATGCGTGCTGAGGAACAAAATTGTATGCGTTGCTTTGTACGCTCTACAGTTTCAAGACGGTGAATAAAGCGCTGGTTGTTGGTGTCCAGAGAGTAGGGACAGAATGCCAGCGAGCGAAATAGGAGAGGTTGCGCAAGGTAACGAAATGACTGGCAAGTGAGGGTAACGTCGTGAAGGGTTCGGAAAGGAAGATGTTCAAAGATTGCCAGCCAAAGTTCGGGTGCCAGGGTAGCTTTGGTAGGGGGGCTGGGTCTGTTCATTAACTGGCCCATGACTGCAATAATGTACGCAATGATCAAAATATTGGTGGATGATAACTGCAGGGGATTACTTACTTTGGAGTTCGTAATAATTGTAACTGAAAGCAAGACGACGGCCAAGTCAGTAGAGTAACTGACTGCACTGGTACTCATCATTGTTTGTCACTTTCGTTGATGAAGTCACAGGATGAGGATTTGTGATCCTCGAGGCTCACTAACAAGCCAACCAAAAATAACTTTTTCCGGGTCCCCGCTCTCCTAATATTACGGGTGCCAGAATCGAAGCTGTAACTAGGCTACCATATGGTCTATTTTTAGCTATTTAACACCCTTGCCTTAGCTGCTTACTAGTCCACTACCGTTGTGCCCTCGGCGCAATAATCAATCGAACAACGCCGCGACACCCAACGAGGTATGTCGCTGATGAGGGCTATTCCCTCGAAATGTTGACTCTGATGCGTCCTCGGTCTAGCCTCGTGGCAAAGTTTCTTAGGGGTGTGATAAATTTAAATGTTTTTGGAGATCCCTGGAACAAGGTGGGCATCGAGAGCCAGACCACCGTGCTCTACTTCCAAGGCTTCCACTTCTCAGAACCTTCCTAGTAAGGTAAGCGCTTCCATTGGCCTCCGAAGACGTTATCAGAATGAAGTGGATTATATCGCGTTTTACCACTGAGATCTCATTTAAATCGGTTGTCTTCCTGCGTCCGTTGCTTTTGACCTTGAATCGTATTCTTCTCTCGTCTCTTCTTCGATTGTTCGTTCACTCGGCCATTTGGGCCCAAGTTCACGTTTTGCTGAATTTCCCATGGCCTCAGTAATTCATTGCCGTGCGCTCACTACCGATGTCGAGTTCGAGGTTGCGTGTGGTCTCGATATTGTGTTTGGGCTGAACTAGATTGCTGCGTGGTCACCATTTTGTGAGAAGACGAGACTCCTGTCTCCAATCCTCTATATCTGGCCTTCAAGGTGGCGACACTGCCTCATGACCTCGTTTTTTAATATCTGCTAAGTTCCTTCCTGTGTTTCTAGAAATTTTATGTATACTTAGTGGTAATTTCAATCATACTGAACCTGTCACTAATGATGGTGAATTAGAATTGTCTCAGTCTTCGTTCCTCATCGAGGCAGTTTTATTGTCTCGCAGACGTTCAGACTCAAACTTTGTTGTCCATGTCATCTTTTCGGGCCGTGTCAATAAGAGGCCCCATAACTTAGGAGGTCTCATGAAGCCTGCCAGTGTGATTACCACAACGGAATCAAAATCCGTTTCTCTTGGACTACGCAGGTTCGAAACCTGCTGAACTACGTTTTTTTAACCGGAACACACTTTGACATTCATTTTCTTTGGAAGTTCACCATAACTGGTCTTAGCCAGGTTGTTGCCACAACAGAATCAAAGTCTGTTTCTCTTGGGCTATGCAGGTTCGAAATCTGCTGACGACGAGGTTTTTTTTCCTATCGGAACACACCTTGATATTCACTCACGGGTGGTTTCTTTGGAAGTTCACCGTAACTGGTATTAGCCTGGTGGTTGCCACAACAGAATCAAAATATGTTTCTTCTGGACTGTACAGGTTCGAAACCTGCCGACGAATAGGTTTTTCCATCGGAACACACCTTGATATTCACTCATGGATGGTTCATTTAGAAGTTCACCGTAACTGGTCTCAGCGAGGTGGTTGCCACAACGGAATCAAAATCTTTGAAACCTGCCGCTGTCAACGTTTTTTTCTATCGGAACACACCTTAACTAGTCTTAGCCCCTGTGTAAATTAACATTAATAATTACTCCATGGCGAATCGTGTCAACCCGCCAATGCAGTACATAGTTACCTTTTCGTTTGACCTAAACATTCACTTAACTTAGCTGATGAGATCATCAATGAGGCTAGCTACGCATTCACTATGCATTCATGTAGGGACACCATAAGCAGACAACAGATTTGAATAGTTTGCAACAGCAATCGACAACGTTCACCGCGTTCGTCAATTCTCGAAGATATACCCATATTATTAAATATGGCACGTTGGCTTGTGAAGCACACGATATGGTCGCATACTGTATCACATGGAATTATCAAGGACAACGACAATGACAAAGGAGAGTGGGTAGAAAAACAATATTATAGAATGAAAACATGGCATTTCACACCGAGAAAGCCTTGTTACATGTAGCACTGCAGGATCATGCAGTTCCAATGCGACGAGCGCCGGTGGCAGCAATGCGAAAATTCATGGGTGTGACAGTATGCCTAAAACACTTTCAGACACGTTCGCCCCCGGGTAACTTGAGACTCACTGTTGAATACCATCATCTTTCATGATCAGTACGTCTCCCTGAGAATTTCCAGGTCTAGGACAATTACGCTTTCGTAAATGACAATGACTCACGTGCTGGAGGATCAAAGTCAGCACGCTTGACGATGAGTGATTTACCTCCTTTGATATAGCATGGGCACGAAAATGCATGAATGCTGCGGACCCTAGTGAAAAGGAAGCTGCGACAGGACCTAGCCCGTATTCACCGTAAATGCAAGACTACGAGTAATTATTTCCAAGAACTTACAAACATCTTTTGCTTTTCTATATATGCAGCGCTGAGGATCTCGTTAAATGGTATATCATTCTGAAGAGCGAGACGAGATATCTCTTTAATCAAGGCAAGGGAACCACACAGGGATGATGATGCCATAAGGAAAGTTCCACGAACTGCAACATAGTTTGAGTGATCTCTAGCACAGTTCCAAAATCTTCATTCTGCACATTTTTTCTAGATATATTTCAGAAAGACCTTGCAAACAAAAGAAGGCCGTTCATAAGCGTTGGTGGGTATCTTCCAAGAAGCAATTCTCCCTCGTCGGCTTGCTCCTGATACTGTCGAAATATCTCGGCACATACATATGCAATCTGAGAAGCAATGGGGTCAATTTCCATCAAGCGTTCAAAAATCTTGGAGACACCAATAGTGGCATTCTAGCCAGGTGGATCGGTTTAATGATGGACCTTGGTTCATTATCAAAAGAGAAACAAGGCTGTTCCGGGCATGTCAAGAGTCACCTACCTGGCTCATCTGAAATGATGATGCAGATTTCACGCCCCAAAGGCGCCTTATTGGGCTTTGCAGGTTCTCGGCATCCTGAAGTGCCAATTGGGAATCAGTACCTTGATCGACACTAGAGAGTGTATGCCGAACCTGTGCAACCAGCCAGCAGAAGTCAAACGAAGAGCGCAAAAATTAAAAGATGACTTACTTCGGTATTCAGAATCTATGGAACACCTTCACGATCGACGTTCGGGTAATCCCTCAAGTAGCAAAGTTTGTGCGATCACATGGCTCGCCAATGGCACCGTGCTCTACTTCCAAGGCTTCCACTTCTCAAAACCTTCCTAGTAATGTAAGTAGCTTCTATTGGCTTCAAAACACCTCGTGCGACTCGCGACTGCTCGAACAATTTAAATTTTATTGACCTTCAGATATAACGCGTATGTAAGTAGGAGCTTCGGCCAGAATTATATCTTGTGAAAATAGACAATGTAAAACATAGTACAAACTTTGGCCTGCGAAGCATAAACCATGCCAACATTACCAAGACGCAATGGCTTCCAGAGAAGGTTCGGTTTGGACATATGTTCCACCTTGGTGAACAGTGATTGCGATAATTTAGACACACCTTCATATGATGGACTAAGCCCGAAGCGGAACTACATAAAACCTGCGGCAGCCAATATGATAGTGTCTCAAACGTGTGTCCGAAGGCACGACTTGATAGAAAACGGGCACTGGCTAGATAGAACGAACTCTAGTAAGTTCTATAGTACATTAGTAAGGAATGTGATAGGTATACTAGAATATTACTTACCCCCAGTCGAGTATAAGAGACTGGGGGAGAAACCGGAAAGCGAGCGAGACGAAAGTATGGAGTTACCTAATAAGGTAACTCCGCTGGCGTAGCTCCACATAAACAATTAGCTAAGCATGTCGTGACTGATTTAGGAGTACTGTACCGCCGCTGACTACGCTTGCTGTCGAAAATACTCCTGAGCTTGGCTTGCTGATATAAAAGATACACTGTCTCAAAATTCACCTCACCACTTCACTAAGGAAATTGGCAACACCAACACCGACTCTAATGAGGTTCCAGCACCAGCTCAGTTATCCTCCCGTGGAGTCCCGACGTCATCTACGAAAGAAATATCTGATGACCGACTTGGATCATTCGAAGTGTTTGTTGGATGATTTCAAGCAGTTTGTAGAGAAGGATCCTGATGTTTTGCCATCAAGTACGATGCGATGATTAAACTTCATTGCATTGCATCGTTATCTGACTCAACCTTTTCATCTTTAAGCTTTACACATATGCCAACAAGTCCTTCGGTTTATTGCAAAGCAAGATCGTCGGCATGAGTGCGAGGTATGTGCCTGACTTGTCTTGGTATAGTAAGAGTGACGCCGACGATCACAACTTTTAACTTTCTAGGAATTTTGTGGGATTTGGCGGTTTGAATATAAACAGCTAGCCAGCTCTATTGACTCCTATAATTTCTGTCTCAAACCAAGGTACGTCTGAAAAGTAAATATTGGTCTAGGTATATGTTCCTACCATGACACTACAGATTGACATACTTTGACGACAACAATACTTTGATCGTCGAGATACCCTCACAGGTTCACAAGGCTCCCCTCACTCCACTGAACACCGCTCTCACATGTCTCTTCGAAAGCATCCCATACGAACATCAGGCGGTCAACGTAAATGTAATGGACAACATCGAAGCTTCAGATTCTTTGGTCCCAGACCTTTGCATCTCTTTTCAGAATATGCGTCACAACGCCGCTCAGGTCATCATTACTGGTATCGCGGAAACAGCGTTCTCCCAACATCTTGAAGCGTTGGAAGATACACTTGAAGATGTTATCGATGCAAACCCGAACTTATTGCTTGTTGTTGCAGCTGTCGTCTGTGAGCAAACAGCCTTCCGGTCCCCTAAGAAGAACTCGGACACAGCACGGACTCTTCTCCGGGACACTCCAAAAATGTCAAAAGAGGAGTTCATCGCTGCTACAGGCGTCCTTCCTACCCTTGATGCACCAGTTGTCGTAGCAAATCACACATGGTGTTCTATATCCTCGATACGGTTCAAGGTCTGGGTGCGAGAAAGCCACCCGATCGATATCTATTCTGACGATCCAAACTTGGTTGCCGATGGTGTAATGTTTCTAACTCGTTTCAAAGCTCATGTGTAGTAGTTCACGCTACTTTTACAGTTTCTGTACCCACAGGACACTATGGGTCCCTTCTAGCAATGATTGAGAGAGGGGTCAGTGCAATCCGAGAACAATTGATATCCATGTGCAAGGAAATCGACACCAACGTCGACGTGGACGCTCTGCGAGACCCCACAATTTCATTTCGCCTTAGGAAGGAAGATCATGTGACGAAAACCGCAGGGGCTATGCGAGAAACTGCAAACAGTCGCTACTCGGCTTGGTACGACAAGGCCTCCAGAGGTGCAAAACACAAAGGCAGTCTCGCTCAGCTATGAGGCCGCAACCTTGCTAGGATCCGCAGGAAGGTTAGGGGTACTGCTTCTCGTAATGTTGCAGTCAAACGCAATAACTTGAAGGGGACTTGATGTGTCGGCTAGGTTTCTTGACTCAGGCTTTTCTCCTTGACTCCGTTTCTCCGCATTGTATACAAGCGCTCCGTTCACCTTTCGACCTTGCCCATTGATTTATACAAGGACACGCCTTCGGTCGACTCTCAAACGACATACTGTGATACTTCTACAGTAGCAAGACAGGAAATACAATATTAGTACAAAAAGTCTTCGCGTTCTCACTCATGTAACGAAAAGTTGTTGCAGTGAATGCTGTGGCTTTCAAATGCCTTGAGAACTGACGACGCAGTGTAATTTTGCTCACCCAGGTTTCATTGAATGGCACAAATACAGTTTTGTTTGAGATCTAGGTGATGAGGTACGCTGGGATTGTTCAACTGAGATTCTATGTTCGTCGATACCGCATCTACGAAAGCTGTGAATTGTATGATCCGAATTGCCGTGTTGAGATTCATTAAGCAAATGCTATGCAATAATGTCGATGACTTTACCGACACTGCGAGAGTTGCGTTCCCTCCTGTTCTGCTGACAATAGGACCTGCCGAAAATATCTCAAACTTATGAGGGCATTTCCTCCGAACGGTATTTATGAAGTCCACTAAGTCTAGTTCTACAACTCATCTTGGAACGTTCAGTGAATAGATTTTATTCATACCACAGACGAGTGCAAACTATACCTGAATGCCACGCATTTCAAATAGAAATTATGCTGATCTATTTTCCGTCATCAATAACGATGCAGCCGAATCTGGCCGATACTACCAACGCTCTTTTCGTCCAGTTTGTTCAAAATTCAATTCAAGCTCCACCGCGGTCCTTCTGGAGTCTGCGGCCCAGCCTAGCCCTTCTCCTTCCACCAACTACTCCTCCTATTTTTGGATACAGGCGCTTGCATGCACCAGCCTGGTGCTCAGTCTTCTTGTTGCCTTTGGCGCTGTCCTAGGCAAACGATAGTTGAATTACTACACGATACGCCAATATGATGGAGGATGGTTTGAAGAGCGGTGTAAGCCAGGGCACCACAAGCTTCAAGGGCTAGGAACATGGTGGTTTGAAGGTGTGCTGCAGTCATTCCCAGACCTTCTCAAGACTTCCTTGTTTCTGTTTGGTATGTTCCTCGGAGCACGCGGCAGTGGATCATCTCCATCCACATCATAATCATATCAACAACTGTTTGCGGCTTCACTTGCTACACTATCACTATCTTGTCTCTGATATATCCTGATTCTTCATTCTAAACATGCCTCTCCAAACCGTTCTTTAACCAAATCTCGGGCATACAACAAGGCATGTTTTGACTTAGAAGGCAGTCCAATACTCGAAAACGGTGCACTGGCATACAGCAAAATGCTGATCCTTATTTTTGCCGGGCACTGAGACACTGTCGACTCACATTCTGCCGAATGACTGAGGCTGGACATGTAGACGGTCCTGACTGCTGATATGGACGAATTTCCTAGTCCATCTATTGAAGTATTGATTTGGGATGGCACAGTCGAACTTGAACTCGACCTGCAGGAAGTTGACTGGGTTGTGGCCTGCGCAGAGCAATTCCTTGCTGCTTGATATTTTTACGGAGCAGGATATGCTCTCTGCTTGCTAGTACAAATATTATTCTACTACTTGAGAGCTTCTTGCAAGTTCAACAGACGCGCAGACTCGAACACACAGTGAACAACACGTGCATCTATTGTGTTTTTGTGAGCGCTACTTTTATTCTATTTGATATTTCTTGAAACTGGTTCTGCATGCAGGCCCCATTCTAGTTTGAAATTTCCCTGTGTACGATGCGCCATGAGTCAGCACGATGAGATTTGATGGGAAACCAGTATCACTACCATTGGGGCCTATGTACAATAAAGCTTACGTGCATCCTGGTGGACAGATTCAAACTGCATACATCACATAGTGAGTTTGAAACGCTCGGTGCGAAACAAGGCTTACGCGGGCATGTGGTTGCTTTGAGAAAGTTTCGGATGCTTCATCCCGCACACACCAGATGGTGAGCTTGAAACGTTTTGTGCGAAACAAGGCTTACGCGAGAGCTAACGAGGTAGGTTCGGATTACATACATCGAATGATGAGTTTGAAACGTTTGGTACGAAAAAAAGCTTACGTGAGGTTCTGGTGTAGGTTCAGACTGCGTACGCCAAATGGTCAATTCAAAACGTCCATTGCGAAATAAGGCTTAGGAGCGCTCCTGGTTGCTTCGAGTATGATACATTACGTGGTGAGTTTGAAACGTTCGATGCGAAACAAGGCTTACGCGGGCTCCTGTTTGCTTTGAGTCTAGTTCTGACGCTCCGGCTCTGTCACAAATCTTGCAGAAATCTAAAACAGTATTGGATCGCATTGACTCAGGCCACGTATGCGTTCACAGCTAACTCCTTGGGGCGAATACCACCGAGCGGTTTTGTCTCAATTCTGCCAGTATATTCAAGACACGACTTAACATTTTCTCCTGTGGAGTATAAAACAGACGGCACCAACAATCAAGTTACCAACAACTTATTTACAAGTGGAATCAACCCATCATGTTTATCCGCATGTCTACTTCTTTCGTCATGCTCCTCGGCCTGACAGTCCTCATCAGCGCTGGAGTGCCAGTAAGTCTCTCCTCGCGTCAAATGTTGTCGTATCATCATACGACATCCGCAGGTCTCTGACATGCACGACAGTGTTACAAAGGTAGCCAGAGTAAGCCTGACTTCATATCAGACCTCAACTTGTTGATCTTACAATGTGCATAGGCCGACTTGAAGTCTGCAGTACTTCCGCTCGTAAGCCTTGTTTCGCGCCGAATCTCATCATATCGAACTTATCATATAATGTATGCAGTCCGAACCTAGCTCAACGCAACTAGGAGCCCACGTAAGCTTTATATCGCATCGAACCTTTCAAACTCACCATGTGATGTATGCAGGAGGGGGTGGTCACAATTTGGAGAAGGTATCCAGATGCCCCCGTAAGCCTTGTTTCGCACTGAATCTCGTCACGTTAAACTCACCAGATGTATGTAGCCCACAGTTCAGGCAACCTACCTACATCAGTAGACCAACGCCCGATTCCTTCCGCGTAAGCCTTGTTTCGCACTGAACGTTCTAAACTTACCACGTGATGTATGCAGGAAGAGTACTCGGCGAGCGAAACTGTCTTGGTTTAGCTATCTTGACGCGGCCGTTTAGTGCGCCAGTGATAGCGTTCCTATGTTCTGCATTGGACTTCAAGATCAAGTTGCACGGGTTCATACTCATTCATTCGTTATTTTGTTTGCACATGGACACCTAGCTACATCAGCCAATGTCCATTTTCTTTTCCTCGAAACGCATCAACGTTTAATGGGCGAGCATCCTTCAACCGGTAGCAAACCTCACTGCTAGTTACCTGCAGGTCCTGTTTCAGAATCGCTTGCAGTTCCGTGTCGAATGTGAAGCGCTCTTGTACCGGAAATCAAATACTCAGATAAACCAGGTGAGGATGTTTCAATCAGGCTGTTCTATCTCTTCGGGATAAGTTCTTCGCAGGCCCTCTTGGTCTGAAAACAAAGAAGAAAGGGCAAATCGGTCTAATGACTATTCTAGCTCGCAGCTTGTTGAGCTAAGTGCCATAACTGACTGGTGAGACTTGGGTCAAGTAAATGGAGGGCCTGCACTACGAAGTCTGCGTCTTGAAGGCTGGAAGCTTGGAAGCTTGGGTCGGACTAATATATCTTCTCCCGCCAACTTGATCTACAAAGGATGAAACACTTCCCTACCAGTGCCTAGTATGTGCATGATATGCGTGGGATGGACGCTGTGCATTGTCCTTGTGAGGCACCTGGGTCCAAGCTGTGAGTTCTGTATTTCTTACGTTTGCGACGATGTGTATTGATATTATAGCTCGAGTCTTGTGATCGGTTTGCGATGGTCATTATCATGATACGACCACAGTAAAACAGATAGACTGACGAGTAAGCTGCTGTCGAGCCGCATCGGAAGCAGTGGATTGATATGATGCTGGGAACGATTTTAACTCAATCTTCGAAATTCGGACACACGATCCGAGTTTAGATTCTGTGCTGTCATCCATGGCGAGTCGTGGAAGTACTGGGGATGAAGCGGGACCCACAATGGATCGCATGGGGTTAATATATTGCTACCAGTTTGGTGCCAGCAGTAATTGAACTCGGGATATGGTTGGCTGAAGGGGATGACAGTGACCATTGGAGACTACTGATCCAGAATGTGCGGTGAAACTAGTGATTTTCGTGCTGGCACGTCAGTGGATTTTGCTGTTCGACTTGTTCTTAACAGGGGAAGCAACATTCTCACGGGTCGAAAAGGGGTTAATCGGGTAGATTTTATACCGCTAGAATTACTTGAGCGCGTCATGTACTGATTTAATGACCGATTTCATCCGAATTATACAGAATGAGATATGAGAGATCAATCAAAGGAAACTGTCAGAACTGGGGACGCAGTGCCCTACAAGTAGCACGAGCTGTCCAAGTCCGTCTTTATATGTAGCTTGCGCTCTTACTGCCAAATGAGAATGTTTACACGGCACAGCTAACTAAACCGAAATAGAAGATTCCGGGTGTTGTCGGTTGGGTTGCACGTTCGTTGCTATTACGCCGTGTGGAAACTGGATGGGATCGATGGAGCATGATGACGATTTGGGATGTTTACGAAGAAATAGGCTACTGCGGCTAACGAGCTCTGATCACGAACAACCATGAGCTCACTACGGAACCATCGTGTTATAATCGCTTCACTGTTCTTGCCGACGACTGCAGTTCCAGGCGAAAGCAGTCCCCCTACACCGGACATCTACGCTCGCGCGATAGGCGCAACAGCAGCTACACAGGACTTGGGCGGTCGTCCTCCAGCATTCAAACATGCCTCATCACGATCTATAGGCAGCAGTCCAGCTCCTCTCAAGAGCATAGTCGATGATTTAAAAGTGAGCTCTTTATCTTATTTCCATGTATCATGAATTAACCCCTACAAGTCTCGTGCAATCACCCCAATCAGCACTCCTCCCTCTGAATTAAACCCATTTTCAAAATTCGCTTCACTAGCTCCATCCCCTGCAGGTTCAATCTCAATATCACCTCCATCCATCCAAACCATAGACGCATCACTCGCAAAGTTTCAACCAGATCCACTCCATCCTGTCCGTCTACAACGCAGGTCTTCTTCAAAACCGCCTAGGCATCCCGTCCGAACCCACTCCTATTCAAGCACACCCTCCGAACCCTACTACTTTGCACCAAACACCCACTGCAACGGCGGTCTCAAGAACGCAGTCGAAAGCGTCAAAGACCGCATGACTACCAAACTCTGGGTCGGAACTCTCGGTAACAGCACGGATGGATATAGCACAGAACTCAAAGCCAGCATCGATCGAAGGATGAAGGAAATGCATTCTAGTTTACCGGTTTGGATCTCTGATGCGGAGTTTGAGAGCTGTTATGATGAGTTTTGTCATCAGGTGCTTCTCTTCCCTGTCCCTATTACTTCCTCATTGATGTTTCATATATAGGTCCTTTGGCCGTGTCTTCATTATGCAGTCCCTGACGCGCCAAAAACTAAACTATTCTTCGAGAGCGCAGCATTTAAGCAGTATGCCGCTGTTAATAAGCGGTTTGCAGAAGCTATCGAGAGCGTGTGGACGGAGGGCGATGTCGGTGCGTTTTTTGTTGCGGGAAACTTTGGTTCTGTCTGAGGCATGGACTAAGTCTGGATCAACGACTACCACCTGATGCTCCTGCCCCTCCTCCTCCGCCAAAGTACCCGCGTACCTGCTCTCGCTTGCGCTCCGATCGGGTACTTCATGCACGTTGCTTTTCCGAGTAGTGAGATATTTAGGTGGGTCGTGTTTACACTGCGTTGGTGTATTTTAGATACGACTTAGACACTAACCACTTATATTACACACCCTTCCTCCATCATGCCACCTTCTAAACCAATACTAATTCCGCCTCACAGATGCCTAAGCGTTCGCGAGCACCTCCTCCGCGGCATGCTCGGTGCGGATCTTGTAGGATTTCAGACCGCGAGTTATGCGAGGCATTTTAGGTGTGTTTTGGTTTGGTTTCAGCTGGGATTGGTGAGGATTTGGGGTGGATTGTGCTGGAAGACGTGGTTGGTCGGATTTCCTGGTTTCATCACTCCCGGTCTCTTCTGTGCAATCCTGGCGTTCATTGGCTCGCATTCCCATCACACTTATCTCGCATTCATTCCCAACCCCAGCTAACGCACGCACTCATGCAGACAAACCGTTTCTCGTATTCTTGCAGTCGAAGCGTTGCCCAAGGGGATTCAGGTGAGTTTTTTTTGCCTCGTTTTGACATTCTTTTTTGTGCAAGGCGTGGGGCGATGATCGTGCTTGCTTCCACCCCTTCTCTCCTCTGTTACACCCCCTGCAAAACCTAACACTCACTCAGGTCGAATACGGCGTCCCAGGCGGCGCTCGTGAAGGCCACGGTCGCTTCGTAGATGTCGGCGTCTTCCCCATGGGCATAGACGTAGGAGCCCTACGTGAACGGCGCCGCGAGCCCGACGTCTCTTATTGGGTTCAACTCCTCAAGCAACGCTATGCGGGCATGATGATAGTTGTAGGGAGGGATAAGTTAGATGAGATCCAAGGCGTGAAGCACAAACTCGAGGCGTTTGAGTTGTTCTTGAAGAAGTGGCCTGAGTATCAAGGGAAGGTGTGTTTTTTTGTCTCATCCACTTCCACTCCTTATCCTTCCCTTCCCTCCTTCCGATCATAATCGCAACCCACACTAATAACCAATAGGTCATCCTCCTCCAAGTAGCCCTCCAAACAACCGAATCTAACGAGTTAGCAGCGGGCGGCGTCTCAGATGTTGTAGCACGTATCAACAGCGCGTTCAGCACGCTCACATATCAACCGGTTGTGTTCCTCCATACGCAAGAGGTTACGTTTAGTCAGTACTTAGCGCTTTTGACTGTTGCGGATGCGTTTTTAGTGACGAGTTTGAGGGAGGGGATGGCGTTGAGGTGAGCTTTCGGTTCTTCGCAGGGTGTATTTTCGTCATGTCTGCGTCTTGTTTTGGTCGTCGTGGAATGCTGATGGTTGTGACAGGACGCATGAGTTTGTTGAATGTCAGGATGGGAGACATAGGCCTTTGATTTTGAGTGAAGTTCGTCCCTCCATTCCCATCGCACACACCTCAACTCACTGGTTTCAAAGTTCACGGGATCGTATAGTTATAGTGGATTCAGGTCGTGCATCGCTGTGAACCCGTATGATGCGCATGGGACTGCCAAGGCTATTCGTCAGGTGTGTTTGTGTTTATTGATTGGGAGTAGTGACTGATGTTGGTGTAGGCTTTGACTATGAGTGACGAGGAGGCATTGTCGAGGTGGGAGGTGAGAAGACTTCTGTTTGATTGATTGGCGGATGTACGCTGACGTGCTCGTCTCCTCTTAAAATACTCATTGATTATTAAACACGCGCCCATTTTCAACACGTGTTAATCACATCTACTCCTTACGCCAATCATTAAATACGTGTCCATTAACCTCTTACGCACGCCTACCTCCTAAACACCCCACCATTCTCATACATACGCCATGCTACCTGAAACAGGACCTACACAACCATGTGGTAACACAAACAGCTCAAACCTTCGTGACCTCCTTCCTCACGCGCTGCCTTCGCGCCAACACCGAACACACCACCCAAACAGACCTCAACGCTGTTCCCGCGCTGAACACCACACTCCTTCTCCCACGCTACAAACACTCTTCTCGCCGTATCCTCCTGCTAGATTTCGAAGGCACGCTGTGGCGCTCTGATATGTCGCGGGCAGGACTCCTCGCGCCGTTCGTGCCCCCCGAAGGCGCGATAGAGCTCCTGAACAAGTTCTCTGCAAATAAGCGGAACGAGGTGTGGTTGCTCAGCGGGTTGCCTATCAAGAGCCTCGAGCAAGTCGCTGAAAAAGCGCCTGGTGTGGGTATAGTAGCAGAGAATGGGTGCTTTGCAAAGATCCCGGTGCAGAATGGGAAAGGAGGGATGTGGATAAGTATGGTTGCGAATTTGAATTTAACGTGGAAGGGTCTTTGTGTTGAGATTTTGAATTATGTGCGTGTTTTTTTTGGTGTTCTGGGGAGGGTGGTGCTGATCGATGTGATATTTTATTTTATTGTGGACGTAGTTTACGGAACGAACGCCCGGTTCATTTGTAGAAGAGCGGGAGGCGTCTGTTGTGTGGCGTTTCTGGACTGGTCCAACGGATGATTGTTCGGATCGTCAGTGGGCTAGGCGTCAGGCTGCTGAAGCGCAGAATCATATATTTGATAGGTGCGTTTCCCCACCGCCACGTCATCCTGGTTCTCATATACTCCTACTCCAGCCTCGGCGAACGTTACGGCCTCCGCATAATCCCAGGCTCTAACTCCTTCCTAGTTCTCCCAAATAACATCTCCCGCTCCACAGCAGTAGGTGCAATCCTACACCCAGGCGGACCAGCCCACTCCCCGCGTTCCTCCTCGATGCCCGACCTGGACGTACCCGTGAACGGAGGAGGAGGGGAGGCAGGGTTCGTGTTCGCTGTAGGCGGCGACGAGAAGCTGCTGAGGCGGTTAAATGAGTTGGATAATGCGGAGACGGTGTCAACGAGTGGGAAGGGGACGGATGCGAGATGGAAATTGGGTGCTGAGGATGTGGGAGATGTGATGTGGTTGTTTGCAAATTGTCCGTAAGCCAGGGGTGATGATGTATCTTAGAAAGGATTGGTTTTGGTTCTGGTTTTGAATACGTATGATGTATTGTTGTGCTACTAGAGATTGGTCATGATCATGTGCATTGGTATTGTATCAGTAATTGTAGATTTCCGAAGGTGTTGCTTGACATACCTGCAAGCCACTCAAGATGAACACAATGCCTCGGACTCTGACTTCAGTGCTGCGACCCGGCCCGTCAAAACCGGAATGAACATTCACAAGTGACGTGTTGCACATCATACTACACATATGCAATGTAACGTGTCCACTGGCGCAGTGATACACGTGCCCTGCTATCTCAGAGTATGTGAACAGTAGTACTTGTCGACAAGTTCTGTTACCCAATCTGCCGGAGAGTGCTCCATGTAGCCCGAGGAACACGAACGTTTATCACAAGTTCCGAATTCTCCAATTCATTTCGGAGTTAGGAGTTGATCAGAGTGCACGAACCACAGTCAGTATTTGAGATTGACTCTGTCGGCAGCCTCACAAAAATTTGAGGGGCATTCAATCGGGTAGACCCAGGCCACGTATGCGTCGACAGCTGACTCCTTTGAACGAATACAATCGAGGAGCTTCGTGTCAATTCTCCCAGCGTTTCACATGTCCAAAGGCGCTCTCTTGTGGGGTATAAAAGAGACAGCACTAACAATCGAGTTGCCAACAACCTCTACAAGTGAAATTAACATTAACTCATCAGCATGTTTATCCGCCCCTCCACTGTTTTCGTTGTTCTCCTCGGCCTGACGGCTCTTGTCAACGCTGGAGTGCTGCCAGTAAGCGTCGCGTCGCGTCGAGCGACAGCGACCCGCAGAGTAAGCCTAGTTTTGCATCAGATCTCACCTTGTTGATCCTACAATGTACACAGGCAGATTATGTAGCACTTGCGCGCGTAAGCCTTGCTTTCAACCGAACCTGTTAAACTCACTATACAATGTGTGCAGGAAGAGTTAGAACCAGACCCAGGCAAGTCTAGTAGTGTAAGATTTGTTTCACGTCGATTCTCATCGTGTCAAACTCACAATACAATGTACGCAGAAAGAGGTTCTAGAACCAGACCCAGGCAAGCCTAGTAGCGTAAGCTTTGTTTCACACCGATTCTCGTGATATCAAACTCACCATACAATGTACACAGAGAGAGTATTTAGAACCGGACCCAGGAAAGCCTAGTAGTGTAAGTTTTGCTTCATCCGATTCTCAGACTCACCATACAATGTACGCAGAAAGAGTCTCTGGAACCAGACCCAGGCAAGCCCAGTGGTCGTGTAAGCCTTGTTTCACATCGAATCTCGTATCAAACTCACCATGTACACAGAGAGAGTATCTAGAACCAGACCCAGGAAAGCCTAGTAGTGTAAGTTTTGCTTCATCCGATTCTCAAACTCACCATACAATGTACGCAGAAAGAGTCTCTGGAACCAGACCCAGGCAAGCCCAGTGGTCGTGTAAGCCTTGTTTCACACCGAATCTCGTATCAAACTCACCATATGATGTACACAGAGAGAGTATCTAGAACCAGACCCAGGAAAGGCTGGTAGTGTAAGCTTTGCTTCATGCTAATTCTCATCATATCAAACTCACCATACAATGTGCACAGAAACAATCTCTGGAACCAGACCCAGGCAAGCCCAGTGGTCGTGTAAGCCTTGTTTCACACCGAATCTCATCATGTCAAACTCACCATGTAATGTACGCAGGGACTCTGAACCAAATCCCTATGATTAGTAAACCTTGTTTCGCATCAAATATCATCATGTTGACTCACGGCATATGGTACACAGGGCAACTATTACACGGAATCAGACCTTTATGCAGAACGAAGTACAATGAATCTCGAGTAGAATAGTGTTTACGGGGATATAAGTCAAATTGAAATAGCAGGTGCATTGCCGACTGTGTTCGAGTCTGCGCGTCTATCGAATTCGTGTGAAGCTCTTAAGTCCAACAGTGACAAGTACGGTACTTGATGCATGAAAGAATGCTCAAATGCAGGCATGATCACAGATATGATTGAACTCACCTTCATCAGTGGACTGATGAGTCCGTGATATTGTAGCCATGGGAAATGTAGGATGATATCATTTCGCTCCTACTGAATATGTCTATGTATACTGCGGGAAATATGGGTTGTTAGTACATAGCCATGGATGTCTGAAAATCCATTTTACCATGAGGAGTTCGCGACAAAATCACGACATCGCACCGTCGCAGCAATCAAGGTATAATATGATTAAGTCAAATTTGTTGACTCATATCATATTCCTTTATTTATATTTTGAACTACAAAGTTATACAAGAAATATAAATACTGCTGTGTGAAATATTGCCAAGGGAATGTATGTAGATATATTTATTATGTATTGGTACATCAAAGGATTGTGAAGTCCGTGACTTGCTGGATGTGTGTGTTGAGCAAAAAAAATAGGGTCACTCAGCGCTCACCTGTTCAGGGATTGCAGCTACGAGCTGTTAAATTTGATGTCCGACATCGGCAGCCACGGCAGGTGACACTAAATCGTGATTTTTGCAGGTCTCACGCTGAAAACACGATCGGTTCGTTTCACTTGGAATATGCTAGTATAATACGCGGAATATACCTAGTGAAGTAGCTAAGCAATTACTTTAAATTTGAGTGCTGTAGATAAAAATCACGAAATAGTGGACCGTAACGGATAGGTGTCCCATAGTATAGTTGGTTATCTGCTTATATAACATCTGTTAACCCTTGACGCTTACATCATCACGACTACTCTGAGCTCCCCAAATAATTAAATAGTTAAATAAGTTACCAAATTTTCCTGATGTGCACCAACGATCACAACCACCCTCCGCCTGCACCTGTCAAAGCTCCAGAAGCTATCAAAGCTACTTTCTACAAGTTGCTGCTCACACTCAGCTGGAAACTTGCTGACGCAACACCACGTCGTATTTTACTTGACTCTGCATTCATACAAGGTCTATGCTCACCTGACTTGGAAGGAAACCCGCAAACCCACACACACTGCCAGACCTTCACCCATCTCTTGGGAACCCTGGCCATGCTCGGCGCCTCATCAACACCTTGCGGTTTCATGAATTTCCAAGTGGAACAGGATTCACAGGTGC
This sequence comes from Suillus spraguei, assembly GCA_016800925.1. Classification (NCBI taxonomy): domain Eukaryota; kingdom Fungi; phylum Basidiomycota; class Agaricomycetes; order Boletales; family Suillaceae; genus Suillus; species Suillus spraguei. Next base: position 55,662 of record JABCPU010000104.1, read on the forward strand.
TATTCACTTGGCAACAAAATACGATCTTTTGCCTCTCGATGAGCGCTATGTTCGTTGTGCGGAGATGCACCAGCTATCTGCCAAATCAGCATCAAATCTATCTGCGGCCACTACATCAACTTCGATTAATAGTCTTCGGTTGGTCACTTGCATGACAAAGCGGATGTCATGGCGTCTGATGCAAGCAAAACGACTCTCAATTGACACTTCATTCAAACGTGTACATGGCTGGCAGGAATTTGAATTCGAGTCTTGGGACACTGCCCACATGAAATATAAGTTCAATAGTACGAGATTGTTGTTTGCTAATGACTGTGACCATCTATTGCAGCTGTTATCGGTGCTCGAGCATTCACGACATCTCAATCAGCACAAGCACAATTTATCCTCTTCCAATGAATATTTGAGATTGCCTGTGCAGACACAGGTTGTGCTGTTCAGTTTCAATACATGCATGGAGAAGGGATTCAAACGATCATTGCTGACGGACATAAAGGTCAAGGTCTCGGTAAGTACATTTTCTCGCAATCTGAGTCGATATCAATTCTGATTTGACTATGTTCAACAGGCCTAGGTATGTGTTGTGTATACCTGTGTAAAGACTCGATCCAGGCCTGTCGCTATGACGCTACTGCTCTACTTTATGACCTGGATCCATACGAACACCTGCGCCGCTTCTACCGTCTATGTCTCGCACACTACAAACGCAATATCCGTGGCCTCCGTGGTCAGATTCCAAAAGACGTGGAAATTGCCACGTTGACTATTGCATCAGCGGAGCCTCATCCTGACCTGCAGGGAACATTGAAGATGATAAAGAAAGGTGGAAAAAAGGCTGCAGGTTCGTGATATTTTCTGATTCATGCTTTGATGTATTTCTAAGGCAAGATTACTGGTGGCAGCGTGGCTTAAAGATAACAGCAAAGGCACAAAGTTTGCGCTACCAGCACTCTATCAGCCCAACAGTCTTATTCCGCTTGAAATCTGGAAGGCTTCACCAACTACTACCAACGGCAACGAGCAAGCACACAGGAATATTAATCGTGATGGTGTTGGTCTTACGCTGTTGGGAGGAATTATGCGAGGATTTCACTACGACACGAACATCTGCGCTAGTCTGGACCTTTTCGACGCATTTGGCATCAACTCTACTGACCATCTATCTACCCATGCTTACCGTGCAAAACGAGCTCTTGCTCGACAAGGTAAGCAATACTAGTATATTCAGGTTACTATCTAGAATACTCACATGGGTTTCAGTTATATACGTAAAATCTTTGCCCTCGGAAGGCAACACAAGCTTCGCATGTGTCGGTCTCACCCTTCCTTCTGTCGAGGCCCAATCTCCCAACTCGTTACTGACACCCAGTTCCACTGTCATCCCGGTATCGATAATCATCACTCTTACTTACGCACTAACTGCTGGTGCACGTGTCACAGATCATCGAGCTCGTTCCCCATCTTTTAGTGCCGCACTTTCTACCACGTCCATAGTACATCTCCATATTTCTCCCACTCGAGACCAACTAAGCACTTTCAGCTCCTTACAAGGAGCTGTAGAGTAGCGGACCATGAATGATACAATGCCTGATAATGCAATTTTTATTAATGGTTTGAATACTACAACATGTGTGACGCAATGATGAAAGTATTTCGATGATGCCTTTGGCATAGTATAGAAGGTGGCATTGAGGTGTTGAAAGTTGAAGGGGTGAATGAGATCCAGGGAGGCGAGATTGTTGCGGCTGCAGCGAATTTGTGATACGGTGAATAAAACGACTCGGAGATGTCATGGCAGGAGCAGCGGACGCAGTGTTGGCCGTGGAGGCAGGATAGTAAGTAAGAAACGGCCACGTCAGCGCTACAATTGTAGAGTATTGTCTTGATGGGCTCCTCGGGGTCTTGTATAGGGAGCAATTGCTCGTATTTTGAAGAGACGCAACTTCCGGGAGTCGGATGAGTAACAAAGGACGGGTCACTCCTCTGTAGCAATCCACAGTGAGATAACTGTCGCCACAAAGCTTCATTCGGGGATAAGCGCTAAATAAGCGGGAAGGAATCCCGTGATCCGAGTCGCGCCAATCTTTAAGTCTACAGTGTACTTTTATATTCTTGTCTCACATGGAATCATGTCAATTTTTTAATGTGCCACGTACATTCAGTTACCATTGTGCGCATATCCCCGGAGAATAATATCCGCAAGATATGGCTAGATAGAGTATTTGACTTCAGCGGTTTGTCATGGGCAATTGCCAGCAGTACTAATAGGGTGAGTCGACTTCAGAGTTGACCAGGTTACCTGGTTGGAGTCTGGTATGATGGTGTTATGAAAACGAATCTTCTTGGGTATGTAGACCTCTCTGCCAGTATCACACAAGCTGCTTTGGTAAAATAGCCCAGAAACATTTTACACTGCACAGCATGAGACAGCCAAGAACAGGTGAATTTCACCTTCAAATTCACGCCGGAGTCAGCACGGGTCGCTCTTATCAAGTGCTGATCACTAAATATTAACCGCAAATATAGCATATGCACTAAGCAGGTAATCTCCTTGTGATACTACATATGGCAATTAACTACGGAATGAACATCGAAAGGTGAAAGTTGCGAGGCAACTTGGGCACTGGCCCAGTGCGGCGATACTGCCAGTTCAACTGGCAGTATCGCCGCACGGAGGCAGTTTGGGACGTTGATACACTGTTGTCGTCGGAGGGTGTAGCGTCTATCTTAGATTATATTTTTGCCATGATCTTGAACTACTCTTCTAAGAACACGCGAAAACACTCAAAACAATTCTGCTGATTTTTGCCATTCTGCTAAATATCGTTCTGCCGTTTTTTTGGCAGAACTCGCCCCAAAATATTTCTGCCCACAGCACTACTCATTAGGGCGTTTTTGCGAAGGTTTTTATGGCTTAGTCGTAATGTAAAACAAGGCTCCACTGAGTCCACTTGATGCGTGAAGATGTTGATTCGAAGATACCAAATCAAACGACTTTAAGTTAACATTGTAAGTTTGTACCTAGTAACTGTTCCGTCTGATGCTACTGCATCTGTCAAGTCCTCGTCGAACATGAACGACCAACAACAGCCTCTCCTTCAACCACTCCTGGCCCTTCAAACCGTCTCCACTAAATTTATCCACACTGTTGCTATCACAACATTATCACAGAAGAACCCTGATCTAGTGCCTTTGACTCACGCAGCATTCATCAAGAGATAGCGCAAAGAGGATGACGAAGACAAAGAACGGCCATGCCCCTGTCAGGGTGGCAAGCGCATTTCTGAAACTTACCTGATGTCGCTGCGAAATTGAGAATCATTGTGGCATTTTCGGTGAGCATCATGCAGATTCACTGGTAGCGAGTTAAAGTTAACACATGATAATGTACTATGATGGAGGAGGCTCCCAGAATACATCAGCATCATCTCCGGTCCCAGATGTAGAAAATTGGGAGACTCGATTGGGTTTAATGTGAGCCATCATGTCATTGATCCACGACGGCTGAGTGCTAGTTGCATGAGGATGTGTTCTGAGACTCAGACATAGTAGCAAGTTGCGGTACAAGTAGGAAAAAGCCCACTCACTTTTATCATCGCGAGTCTGGTGACGTAGTAGAACCGGGCATACATGGTACACATCATATTTAATAGAGAAGGTTTGCTGCATACATCATCGTCATCGTTGTGCGGGGTTCAAAATGAAAACCTTCAAAAACACCTATCGAGGCCCCAATAAGTTCGCGACAAGTTTACTGTCTGTCCCAATTAACATATAATGTCATTTATTTCAGAACATACCTACAGTTGTGATTCGCCATGCTGATTATCTGCCATGGGTTCTCGTTTCGGTGTTTCATGGTGCGCAACGGTTTTAAATTTAGTTTTAAATATATTCACTTGTCACCTAGGTTTGACATTCATGCTTCCTGCTGCTATGTCCTCTGCATGTCGTGCTGACGGTTCGTTGAAAGATGCCAGCGAGATAGAGTGGTATTTTTTCTTATAAATTTTGTGATTTTTTTGGGAATTGAAATATAAATATAGGGTTCGACGGTTCGAGCGCGTTCTGAACTCGAACCGGACCCTTCTGAACGCGTTCGCAGGCGTCCGGTCCACGGCTCAGCCTCCTTGCCTGAACCTAACCAATGGTCAGGTTCGGGGTTCGCAAATATCGGGCAATGAACATGACCGACGGACTTCGGCAGCCCTAGGGCCCAGTTGGACATACCATTTTCGCCGAAACAAACTTTGTCATTCATTGCTGGGACGAGTGAGGCAAAAGCGGTTATCTCGACGACTTCTGTTACCCCAGTTGACCGGAAAGCGAGTCATGGCAGGGCAGTTAGGAACGCGATCATTTGCCACAAGGCCCCTACTAACATGACAAAGCGATCGGCGGACCAGTGGGGGGTACGACCAACACTGGGACATTTGCGGTCTTAGTGATTGGTAACGCAGGGCACAGGTGTCCTTTAGACTAGATAGAAGTGTCCAACGTAGGATAGATTTATCCCACATGAACATGAATTTGATTGAAGGAATAAAATAAAGCGGCAAAGCGATAAACATTTTAGGCTCCTGTTCTACTAGTAGTATCACAAAATTCACAGCGATCTAAACTGCATTGGATCCCATTGCCGTCTGGGCCACGTATGCGTTGACAATTTGGTGGCTCCCTGAGTGAATGCCACTGAACGGGTTTCCGTCTCAATTCTGCCGGTATTTCGTGAGTTTATGTCCAAGACACGACTTGACACCCAGAGTGTCCTGTAAGGTATAAAATAGACAGCACCAACAATCAAGTTGCAGACAACCTCTCTACAAGTGGAATCAACTCATCATGTTCATCCGCCTCTCTACTCCTTTCGTTATGCTCCTCAGCCTGACGGCCCTTGCCAGCGCTGGAGTGCCAGTAAGCCTCTCCTCGCATCAAATCTTGTCATATTGTCATACGACGTCCGCAGCTTCCTCGTTCTGATGTCGACAAGCGTGACACCTTTGTTATAGTAAGCCCCGTTTTGCACCGAATCTTAGCACGTCAAACTCACCGTCTGATGAATGCAGTCCGGAACTTTCGCAAAACAGCCGGATGCCCGCGTAAGCCTTGTTTTGTTTTGCGCCGAACATTTAAGACTCACTATGTGTTGTGCGCAGGCTACCCGGATGGCCCGCGTAAGCCTTGTTTCGCAGCGAATGTTTCAAACTTATCATGATGATGTCTGCAGTCCGAGACTTTCAAGGAGCAACCCGATGCCCGCGTAAGTCTTGCTTTTTTTTGCACCGAACGTTCAAAACTCATTGTGTGATATACAGGGCGAGCCTATCCCGGTAGCCCGCGTAAGCCTTTTTTTGTGCCAACCTTTCAAAAACTAATCATATGGTGCATCCAGGCTACCTCAAAGTAACCAGGCGCGCCTAAGCCTTGTTGTATGCGGGGAGTCTCCGGAAATAGACTATACAGGAGAAGTTGGAAGGAGTATGAAATAGAATATAGACAGCGCTCACAACGATACGAAGAAGGTTTAGATTTAAATGTCAGATATATTTTTGTTTGCATGTTTGAGTCCGCGCATATATCGAACTTGTGTAAATATGTGGAACCAACGTGGGTGAAGCTCACCTTGCCCATCCGAACCATGGTAATCCTCATGCACTTATAGTTGTCCTTAGCTACTTCGCAGAATGATTTTGTTAACAGGGAATCTTGAAGTGGCTATGCGAGTGTCGGTCCTGGCCAAGGAGCACCAGGTGCTGGATGTCAAACAATGGGGGCCTGTGAGATATCGCACTTGGAGGCTCTCAGCATGGTTGAGGTTGAGCAGCTGAATGGCATCGATGTCTCTTTGTATTCGCTCTGGATTGGAGAACCGATATCCACGAAGACAGACTCTGGGAAATGTAGATTGCAGCACGAGTTGCGATGGTAGCCTAGAGTGAGCTATGGCGTAATTTATACGATTACTGCCCGATCCGCCATCACAGTTGTGTATTTTGCAGCAATCGAGCCATTGCTTTCCTAGGACAGCAAGAAGACTCAGCATAGGGCTCATGTATGTACTCGAGTGCGTCAAAAGTTGGAAGAAAAGTGGCCAGTTGAAAGAGAAAGAATCGTTGGCCTAGGCTATAGAGAAATCATACGGTGTGATGTGTGATAAGTTGGACCGAAATAGCGTTTGCAGGCCGAAACTTTCACGAAGCAACCTGATGCCCGCGTGAGCCTTGTTCCTCCTTTTTTCGTACACCAGGGATTGGATTAAAGGATGGTAGGGATGGCTGAGGAAAAACGCATTTGGAACAAACAATCAGGATGTATCAGAGACACCAAGATGGTGACAATATAGTAAATGAAGTCGCAAGCAGTTTTTGAAACGATGAGAATGGACGTGATCCGTTGCTGCGGTCATGTCGCAGCTCCAGGGGACATACCAAACAGAAACAAGGAGGTCTTGAGAGGGTTTGGGAATGACTGCAGCACGGCTTCAAACCACTGTATTTCTAGCCCTTGAAACTTGCGGTGCCCTTGCTCCCTTGCTTGCACTGCTCTTCAAGCGATCCTCCACTGTATTGGAGTATCTTGTGGTCATTCAACCATTACTTGCCCAGGACGAACGCCAAAGGCAGCAAGAAGAGTGAGCTCAAGGCTTGTGTAGGCAATCACCTGCGTCGAGAAATTGGAAGAAGAGTAGTTGGCGGAAGGAGAAAGGCTGGGCTGGGCTACAGATGGACCATCGAGCGTGATTTGAACAACTGGACCAACTGACTGAGGTTGGTGATATCAACCAGATTCGGCTACATCGCAATGATGAATACAGTATTAGCAGCGGAAAAAACAGGCAACATAAAAACGCATAATATTTCACAAATGAAAAGATCAATACTATATCCATAGTCATTTTACAAGTCGCCACCGAAAACTTTTTCGTATGAGGCCCAAAACTTAGAGCGAACGTCATTTACTCTCTCCTCGGCAATTGTTGGTATCTGCAGGTTGTCGATAATCTGATGGAGAAGACAGACGTGAAGCTCTGAACCAACGCATTTAATTCCTACGCGTTATAACGCCGTCATTGAACGAGTACTCACTCAAATTCATCTTTTGCTGCTGTGGTTGTTTGCTTTGTTATCCGTGGTACCCACTTTGAAAAGTTTGAGGTGGTGTTCGAGATAGCAGTGACGATCGAGTAGACACACAAAATAGCACTGGAGAGTCGAGACACTAAATGATGTGTAGCACATCATGCATTGCGGCAAACTTGATGGTGTACACAGTTAATGGCGGGAAAACGGCCTTATGTGGCATTATGTGATATGATGCGATACCCACGCTGTTTTCCGACTGTCCTTTTGGGCCGTTAACCTTACATGTTGGACATGGCCCTTTTCATGGGTGTTTACTCCCGTTTTATCTATCCTTTGGTCCAACTTATATACATCACACTATATGGTCCCTCTCGTCCAAGCCAACGATTCTCTCGCATTCAATTGACTACACCCCTTCAAACATCTGAACGGCAGTCGATTGCGTACATGAGCCCCGTGCTCAGTCTTCCTGCTGCCTTCGACGCTGTCCTGGGAAAGATGGCTCGATTTCTATAAGAGACGCCGTTATGATGATGGATTAGCCAGCAATCGTATAAACTGCGTCATAGCTCACTTCTGGCTACTTTCCAACGACTACCATCGCAACTCGTGCTGTGATCCATGTTTCCAAATTCTCAGAGGCTGGTTTGGTTGCTATGACCTCAGAGAACTCGTTCGAGAACCTCAGATATTTTGGCACGTTGCGCATCGGCCATGCGGCAATTCGATGGACTGATAACTTTGAGCTTGAATTCTTAACACGCGGTCCATGGGCCTGGTTCCTACACTCAAGATCATCGTGCGAACAGGTCTTCTCGGCATGTACACGTCTATTCCGCTGTTCTCTATGGAATCTTAACATAGTCGTACTCGGATCATTATTTACTTCTCGACTGACTCGCTCAAGTTCAACTTCCTAGTGACTTCGCTTATACTTCATCCAACTCCTACTATATTTATTGCTCGGTCCGTCATCCTTCCTTTTGACTTGGTGTACTGAGGTGGTTTTGAAGGTGAGGTATCGTGCATGCGTCGCTTGCTAAGAGCGTGTTGCTATGTTCGTGCCTCTGATCACTCCCGGAATGCTGCTGAGCCGTCAAGGAAGACAGGAGGCTATTAAGGCGCCTGTTGGTACTGGATCGAGCTCCGAGGGAAGGGACGGAAGATGTCTTGGTAGATGGACGGGATGAAGATTTCGGTATTCCACCAGCAATTTTGGGAATAAGCAAGGATGGTGAGATTTTTGTAATGTATTAGGAATTGTTGTTTCGAACCTTTTGATGCACAATTGTAATGTTAGTCACTCTACAGTCTTATAAAATCTTGTATCACCGTGCAAATTTGTTCTCGGTCACCGCTGAGCGCTGATGTCTGCTGCCAGTAAGAGCTGGACATATATCAACACGCTCGAGAAAGATATCGGCATCATGATACTTATTGTGATTCACTGCGTGCGACAGTCACAACTTATACCACACTTTTAAGTATCAAGATGATATTTGGAGGGCGTCAGCCTTGCAGATCGAATAAGTACATACAACAGAAAATTAAGGAAAATATAGCCCAGACAATGATATATAAACATATAAAAAATTCTAGTGAGCGTTGCGATTCCCAGCAGCCTTGGCATACCGGATGTAAGTACTACTGTCCACCAAAATTACAAATAACATGATACATAATGTCTGTCAGCTGTGGCAGATTGGGGCAAATGTCGCGAACAAAGACGGGATGGATGACTAGCGCAGGAGGGAGAATGATGATGTACAGTGATAATGACACGGTGGCGAGAGATGAGCTGTAGTGATCAAAGAGATACGCTAACGACAGACTCAGTCGGGTGCAGCAAGGAAGGGAGAAGAAAAACATACAAGTTTGATGCTCATCATGCGATGACGCAGTAGCAGTTGGCATTACCGCCGCATGACTCCTGGTCAATTGGTACTTGCGTCTCTTCAGAGGAGACAGGCGCCGAAGAGAAGGCGGCCAGCGTGAAGAACGAGTCCATGCAGGAAGAGTCAAGGAAGAACTCGAAGTTGAAAATATTTGTAGAGCTCAAGAAGCTCTGATATCGATAAAGAGGTCTCGCAAATGTTGGTGGGGAATTCTCTTATCAACTCTCGTGTATTTATTCGTTTTCATCAGGTATGACCGCCGGTAATTTCGAAGGGGATACTGACAATTAGCTGGCATGCAATGTTCCTCAGCGAACATGGATTCATCCGCGGATATGAAGCCGGCGGAAGGAAACGCTCTATTGTCCATAGAATACGAGAGGCCTGGTTCCGTCAGTAGAGAAAGCCATATCAGCACGCTTCCCTCATTGCGCCGCATCAATCAGGGGAACAAAACAAAAAGACCATCGCCCGATTATGTAAGCTGCAAAGTTGCCAGCCAATCAAATTCGTTCATTACTTATGGCATGCGGGTACTTTGCATCCTTATTGTTTAGTAGCTTCGGGTTCCCTTGGAACTGAAGAGTAGTCAGCGAAGTGCGTTGGCAAAGCGGTCGATAATTAAATGACTGGTACGCATCGGGATTGGTCCTGGGAGGAATGGAGCAGTGAGGAAATAGACAATTAACGAAGCAACTGTTACGTGCGCTGGTTCTTTTGTCTCTGGTTGTCAGGACTCTGGTAGAGTGCACGGCACTGGCCAAGTCGGCGAGTACAATCACCGGAAACGCCTGATAGCCCTATGTGATTTGGTGACTAGATACCTGGATGAAGTGTGTAGGAAGAAAGGCAGTCCTCGAGTACATATATGTAGTCGGCGTCGTCATCCGGAAGAAATGTTGCCACGGGGCCGAGTCTGGACTCTGGAAATAATGCGCCGACCCTGACGAGTGGACTCATTAGCCAAGCACCGCGTTTTTCACTGAGGACAATCAGCGACTTGTTGCTGATTCGTACAGTGGGTCAACAAGATTAGTTGTGAAAGATCCTGTGCTGTTCTTGCAACATCCTGCTATCACTGGGTTCAGTACAGATGGGCCAAAATAAGTGGTACGAGATATTCTGGCTCGTTGCGAGAGCATCAAGCACATCTCCTGCATCAAACGTGGAATGCAATGGATTTGAGTTTTCCAGGACCGAGCAAGTTGGAGTTTGAACATAGCATTAGGCTTTGATTAGCGCCCATATGTAAAATTTCATTGCAAATGCGTTACATAAGCGGTATCAATTTCGACTTTGAATTCTTCTATTCCGCTGGTCATGCAGCCTTCGCTCATTCTACGGTCTGGGCGGTCTGCTTGGAAAGGTTTGTCTTGTATCCACTGCATGGTCAATCTTACATTTACGCATGACATTATCCAGGTCCATATTTCGTGGCCTTTCCAAACCTGAAGGATGCATTAATCAACAATGTTGCCATAAGAACGCAGGCTCGCGCGTGTACTATCCTCCCAAATTTTGTTGGGTAAGACTTTTGTTGAAGCCTCGTCGTTCTGGATTACAGAGTATTCTAATTGAGATTTGTCAGTATTCGTTTCTTGGTGCACAATGGTAAAGACTATATGCCTGTGACGATAACGCAGGATATGGTCGGTCACAAGCTCGGTGAATTTGCGCATACTAAAAAGCGCTTTACTTACAAGTGAGTTTCAGACATCTATCTGATATAGACAATTTTCATTTAGTGTCATTCCACAGGATGACGAAGAATAAGTAGTAGCTGGTCACGCTGGACCGTCTCCTTGTTGAGTTCATCATTGGAATACCTTCCGCTTCCTGCAGAGGACTTGCATGGATCATTTCCGAGTGTCGATTATCGGTGGTGTCTGAATCGATAGATGTCGAGTTTTAAAGTAGGATTGTAGATTTATTTATTTGCTAATGTGAATGTTAGAGCCAAAATTAAGAAACATTGTAGTAGTAGTCTACTTTTGAAGGATCAGTACTCAGTATTCAGTGCTACAGCCTACCAGGTGTTACCGTGGTGATAACGTCCTTGGCGGACAGATCCGGACAGTTGTTGTCCAAGTTTCGCCATTTTAAGTTGAACTTGAAAGCCTCCGTTCAACCAGAAGAAGGCTGGTTCTTGCTCGACATCGTGCATAGCCCCGCCATCATTGCAAACAACTACGAAGTTATTAATCCCGCCGTCTCCGCCAGCGGGGAACTCCCAATCCATTCCTTGTCTCACTTCATCTCTTCGCACCCACCATGGCCTTCAATCAAGTAACAGCAACGAATCTGACCCCTTCCCGACCTGCACCACAAGCGCCTGTCCGAAGAGGAACGGAGGGTCCGTTATTTCCCCATAGTGCTCTCCAAAGCTCAGGCTACAACACATCCTTTTCTTCTGGCTCGTCATACTCGACTGATTACACTGGGATAGGCGGATCGCCCAATCGCAACTCTCAGGCAGTGTTGAACACGCATGTTGTAAGAACTGGGATGGTTAGCATGAAGGAAGAGGGGTTTGCAAGTTTCATCTTTCTTCGAAAATGGCTCGTATTGAAGGAACAAACGCTCTCCATACACAAGACCGAGGTAAGTCTACAGTAGATCGGCCGATTGCCTTGTACTTCGAGGAACGAGGCACTGCCACAGCGTGCTGCTAGATCCATGATATTTTCTTCATATCGTTGCTTCGTACAGGGTAGGCCATGCATACTGACGGATCATCACATAGACGTCACCACAGCAGAGCGTCATCCCTCTCAAGGATATCACGAATATCGAACGTGTCGATCTCAAGCCTTATTGTCTACTCCTTGAGACCAAGGACAAACGATATCATCTCGCCCTCAAAAACGACGAAGAACTTTACGGATGGCAAGATGATGTATACTCTCGCAGTCCATTGATGGGCTTTAGCAACCCGACCAACTTTGTGCACAAGGTCCACGTTGGATTTGACCCCATATCAGGTGCTTTCACTGTGCGTGCATATCAATTTCAAAATGTCATTTGTCTCGCTCACGTCTGTGTTCCAGGGCATGCCCGAACAATGGAGCAAGCTTCTTACAAAGTCTGCAATTACTCGTGAAGATTACGCTAAAGATCCTCAAGCCGTCCTCGACGTCCTCGAATTTTATACTGATCACCAGAAGCGTGAGTTGGAAGAAATGGGTATGAACTCGATATCACGGTCCGTCTCTGGAACATCTGCAGCCACCACCCTCGTCGGTTCTACCATGACCAGCAGCACTCTTTCGCCATACGGTGTAGATGCTCCTGCTCGATTCGGCGGCACGGGTCTCGGCGGATCTAATCTCCCCAAGATCACATCTCCACTCGACACAGCCCGCAAGCGACAAGACTCCGCTCCAGCAGAGACGGGGACAAACGGACTCTCTACTACTGCCCTCGCCGCTGCGCGCGTTGCTGAGCTCGTCAATGGCTCACACGCTCAGCACACCAACACTATTTCCACTGCCTCGCCCTCCGCACCTCCGCGACCTCCAATCCCCCAAATGTTGCAAACATCAACATCCTTGCAGCCTTCCCGACCTGCTCCTCCACGACCATTGTTGGCAGCCACACGACCCGCACCTGCCGCTCCCAAACCTCCAGTACTAGACCACACACCTTCGACCGCAGACCTTCGTGCGCGAGCGCAAGCTCGTGATCAAGTAGCCGGGAAACCTTCGCTAGACCAGGGCCCGAAGCGAAAGGAGAGTATGGATGCTATTGGACAACAAGAACGGGAGCGGAAGGATAGGGAGTTACGGGAAAGGGATCGTCAGCGACGCGAAGAGCGTGAACGTGAGCGCCAGCAGATAAAGGAGCAGCAGGCTGCAGCTGCCATCGAGCGGCCTCCTTTGGTACCTTCTAAATCTGCCCCGGCTACTTCTGAACCTGCGATGGAGCCTGTAGAAAGCGCCGCTGTTGCTGGTCCCCCACCTGTAAAGCCGCTGCAGACAATGAAGAAGAAGGAGCTGCCGGCACCTGATGTTACTGTCACTGTACCCGAGGGCGAAGACCCAGCTATTGCAGCCGCTGCAGAAGCGCTGCAGAAGAAACCGAAGGAAAAGGAAAAAGATAAAGAGAAGCGGATTAGCACCATGACCGAAGCACAGATCATGGAGAAGCTCCGGAGTGTTGTGTCTGACGACGATCCAAAGACCTTGTACAGTAAGATTAAGAAAGTCGGACAGGGGTAAGGCTTTCATTGCATTAGCTGCTGGCGAATGTTGATAAGTTATCCACAGCGCTTCTGGACATGTGTATGTCGCGAAAACGCTTGCCACAGGCAAGAAGGTTGCCATTAAAGAAATGGACCTCTCACACCAACCACGCAAGGAACTCATCGTGAACGAGATCCTCGTCATGAAGGAATCTCAGCATCCCAACATTGTCAACTTCCTCGAGTCATACCTCGTGAAGAACAATGAACTCTGGGTCGTTATGGAATACATGGAGGGCGGTGCTCTCACGGATATCATAGAGAACAACACGCTGGAAGAAGACCAGATTTCAAGCATAAGTTTAGAAGTGCGTACCTTTTTTATTTGTCATGATTCGTGGGTGATACTCACGCACCGCTAGACATGCAAGGGTCTGTGTCATCTACACAGCCAATCCATCATTCACCGTGATATCAAATCTGATAATGTCCTCCTCGACGCGCAGGGTCGCGTTAAAATTAGTACGCATCTTTTTTTTTTGCAACCCTGCACTGGTCTCTGATGTGTTGCATAGCCGACTTCGGTTTCTGTGCTAAACTCACTGATCAAAAGTCAAAGCGTGCGACAATGGTCGGTACTCCATATTGGATGGCACCGGAGGTCGTGAAGCAGAAGGAATACGGTGCCAAAGTTGACATTTGGTCACTCGGCATCATGGCAATCGAGATGATCGAGAATGAGCCCCCTTATCTTGATGAGGAGCCATTAAAGGCACTGTACCTGATTGCGACGAACGGGACGCCAACGCTCAAGAAGCCCGAAGCGCTCAGCAAGGAATTGAAGAGCTTCCTGAGCGTATGCCTATGTGTCGATGTCAAAAGTCGTGCCAATTCGAGCGAGCTCCTACAGGTACGTAAGGTTGTCCTTCCCACGTCTCATTCCTCATATTTTGGTGCAGCACGAGTTCTTGAAGAAGGCTTGTGCGCCATCCGGTCTTGCTCCTCTCTTGAGATTCAGAACTAAACCATCATCATGATATTTTATACTGCCAGCCTCGTCAAGGTTTTTGGACTTACTCAGCTTCATTCGTCGGTTTGTCTCTGCACCACGTTCTTTTTGTTTGTTCTACGTCCACGATCTATGTATAATTCGATGCTACCTCCACTTTCACTTGTCCCGGTATTCACTGTTTATAATGTTTTGATGCGTACCAAACTGCAATGGAAGCCTGTTGTAAATTGTGTAAACTCACTAGCTGCTGATGTTGTGCGTTCTGCGGTATTTTCGTCGTGCAACACTCACCAACTGTTAATGCTACAGGCAGGGTTTTTCACTTGTATGTCTACCTGTCCAAGGGTCCATGTTGCATCAGGAAAGCATTAACCGCTACAGAACATTACAGAGTGTTACAGAGTGCTTTGTAACACTATAACGAATCACGTTTTCCTGATGTGGAACCAGTTGGCGTTGAAGATGCCTGAGGTACACTGCCCTTGTCCATCCCCACTGTACAATCATCACTGACTTTTCTTCATAACACGAGTTTTTGAGGAAGGTCATTTACTCTCACCCCTTCTTCATGGGATACAAGACCATGAGATTCGATCTTGGTATTGAATTCCTCAGCGGTTGTATTACACCCACTCAGATTCCTGTGTGTCAAGATATGACTATCAACGTCATTATCGTACGTACTCTATGATACCTTTATTTTACATACACAATCACTCCTTGTTGCACGCCTCAGACACGTTTCCCTTTGATTCTCCGTCTAAATCATCATATTAATACCTCTCGTCGTCGAATATCGTTCTTTAGTCTTTTGAGCTAATACCAAGTCGTCGTTTCTCGTTCCGTTCCCAGTCCGAGCCTCGTCAGACTTTGACACTGTGGCCGTATGCTGCCTCCACTTTGACTTATTTCCGAGTCGGTATTCATATGTTTTGAGTACCAAATTACGATGGTGCGTTCGACATCAGCGAAACATCCACGTATCGTCGTCGTCTTGCTACAGTATGTACCCCAATTAGTGTCGAGAGGTGAACATGTGAAAAATATTTTATGATATATATACGGAGGTGTCGAAAACTCGACTGAATATTCTACATAGTTAATCAATGTCCAATGAGGTCGCTCACCACACAAACAAGCTTCTCCAAGCAAGCCTCTGCAATATCCATCATATCCATTTTCTCCCTGGCTTCAGGCTCAATCACAAGCAACCCTTTCACCTGGCTTTCACTCGGCTCGCCAGTTTCAACCTTTCCATCCTCGAATAGGTCCTTATGTGTCTTAATGTACTCAGGATAGCAGACAATATCCCAATAACCTTCTGGATCAATCCAAGGTAATAATACTATTTGATGGTACCGTAAGTAAGACACACTCGACTGATTTACGGAGGCTTGCGTACCTGACCGCGTTTCACGCCGCTTCTTTAGTATGTGCTCTTGTACGCGCAAGAAGATGCATACATCCAGCTGATGAATAACGTCCTGAAAAATGAATAAATTCTGTGATAATTTTTTTTACCGAGGGGTCTTACAGACCTGGTCCCAGTATAACATAAATCCGTCGACTAACACCCAAATTACCTTGGTGTTGGCAGCGACCAGGCAGCGTTGCTCAAGATCTTGAAATCGTGTTTTCCAAGCATCTGCTCTGTTTTCATTGATAGGTACATGTCTTCCATCATCCGAAGAGCAGTAGCTTATATGGTCGAGTGGGATGCTACCGATGTCCTTCACATCCCGGAGAAACTCCCGCATCCGAGGCCAGTCTATGGCGCTCGGTGCGTCCCAGTTTTTGATGTTGAGACCTGGATGAGTGGAAAGCATCTCTTCCGGCTACGGGTCTCCGGGTGAGCACGCTAGATCAAGCGCCATATCGGAAGTCTGTCCTACCAGAAAGAAATCCTGGTATCCGTGAGGGATCAATGCGTACACGTTATACATCAGCTGATCGATACGCACATCCTGTTGAACGATTAAACTGTTTGGAAGAATGTCTTTCATGTGCTTAGCCAGTGTTGTCTTCCCTGAACATGTGGCGCCTCTTCAGTGGAGATCAATCAGTAGTATTTGTATTCGAAACAGTCAAACTTACCCAACGCCAACTAGAATGACTTTCGTCTTGATATCATTGGTCATCAGATCTACGGTCGGACCTGCCACTTGGAAGTTGGGTCGTTGGTTGTTGGTTGTTATCTCAAAGAGATTAGAAATGAATCACCTGGTTATAACGGCACCAGGCGCATTCCGAACGCGCCCGTAAACTGAGCTGTTATGTCTATGTGATATAATCTTGGATTTTGTGGTAAGTATTACTAGGTTGACCCTGAGTTGTGTCTTCATTCGATCCACGTTCAGTGGAATGATGTTTCAGATCTCCTAGTTGTTCAGTGTCCTGGTGGAAACTTGAAGAAACGAGTTAGTACGTAGCAGAGCAGGAGGCCCTTCATCGATGACCATTACAGCCGTGTATCCCTCGCAAAATGACAAAATTTAAAAGACAGAGTTCATCGGCATACTAATTTAATTAGCTTAGTAGAAAAGCAATAAGATTGGAGCAGGCAAAGAAATAAGGCTCCTATGTAAATCGTTTTTTATTTTTATTTTTATTTTTATTTAAATCCTTGTTTATTGTCCGTTGGGGCTAAGCCCTATGTTGGACATCTCCTACATGTATGTACCTTGGTATTTACTCTATATATCTTGTCTTGGTAGCGTCTTGACAATGGTTCCGGCGTGGGCGGGAACTGTGATGCCTGTGAGGAGGCAAGCGGTTATGTTTGGGTTTGGTTTCGTTCTATTATTCTCTCCTTTCCTCTTTTTCCTTGGGGGGGGTAACATCTCCGAAAGTCTGCTCGAAGCGTCTTGTACGTGCGATGTATTTCAGGGTCGCTCTCATTCCTTGAGTATCGTTGAGCAAGTGCTTGATATTGTATTTGCGCGGGCCTACTTCGAGACGCATGGGGTCTCTCTGTCTGGTGAAGGTGGGGCATACTAGTAGGAAATGATGTACTGTTTCCTCGTGCGCGTTGCAGTTTTCGCACTTGGCTGATTGGCTCTTCGATATCCGGTGTAGGTGTTTGTTGAGCGCTATGTAAATCGTGCGACAACAAGAATATCTCTTGACCCGCTGGGCAGAGTGACTCAAGTCGTCTTTTTCAGAGGCTTCCTACGCGAATCACGCTATAATAAGGTACGCGCTGATCGAATGTTAATACCACATTTTATCAACTATCATTGGATCAGGTTGAGCTCTGAACCGTCGAATCCACATCTTCCTATACATACCTGCATCTGAATTACAACACTATGCAAACAGCTGAGTGAGACATAGCATAATCTGGGATCATATGAGTGCAGGACATATAGCTAATTGTGAAGGCATGTGGTAAGTAATGACGTGCAACCATGGAACAAGATGAAAACATGCATAGGATAAGACAAAAATTGCTATATCATAGCGGTGTAGAAAGGGACAGATCTACCCGATGCAAGGATGCAATACAGAGCGTTTGCCTCTTCGAAGCGAGAGTGGCGCAAGGCGAAATGTGACATTTCAGTTGAATCTGCATTGCA
Organism: Suillus spraguei; assembly: GCA_016800925.1. Lineage (NCBI taxonomy): Eukaryota > Fungi > Basidiomycota > Agaricomycetes > Boletales > Suillaceae > Suillus > Suillus spraguei. The sequence goes on from JABCPU010000104.1 coordinate 73,406, forward strand.
AGCGGCGTCCACGATTGAGAGCTTGAGCAGCGAGGAATAGAAACGACAGAGCTGCAAAAATAGTAAGGCGATGTGCTTAAAGGATGATGTGAAACCAACATTTTGAACTCCCTTCGCAAATCGGTCATCGCTGACGAGCCCCTCGTGTTCGTCTCTCTCAGCATTGTCAAGCCACTTGATGCTCTCATGAATAAAGCGTCCCAGGACTTCGGAGCGTACGATGTCTGCTATCGTAGTCTTGCCACCAGTCGAATAATCTGGAATAGCCGACGTATCACGAAGGAGACGGCCAAGGAGATCAAATGATGGAAGTGTTGGGGGGAGTAATGTCAGGGCGTCCAAATATACAGAGATATCTTGTGCAAGGTTATTAGGAAGTGCCATCAGTAAAGCGATGACAAGCTGGTAAGCTAAGTTAGGATTATACGAGACGATGGGCGGTAGGTCCACGGAAGTTATCATCGTGGGAGAGGTCAGGCGGGGTATCAAAGGCGTCAAGATCTACACGATAGATGGTCAGAGCGGATATTAAACTGATTTATTCACGATGTTTACCCGTTGTTCTGTAAGTGTGAGCGCTCGATCACGAGCTGCGAGTACAAGTTTCATTGCTTGGGCGATGCGTTCATTCTCTCGATCTACTTCCCGTGTGATCTTGGTCTCCGTAGCCGGCGGGAGGAACGGTAACAAACTCTTGGAAGCACCGTGCTCGGCAAATTGCTTAGGTTCTCCTGCCGTGATAGTGGATTTGGCAACGGAATGATCACTAACGAATTCGGATATAAAAAGATCGACAGAAGTGAAGTTGCTACTTACGGGTCATTTTCCATGAAAGTTTCTTCATCCAAAAACAGACATGAAGCCCTCAACTCCGGAGGCAGGGGTGATTTTGTTAAGGTACTAGGAGAGTAGGGACCAATCTGGGCGACTGTGAGAGAAATAAAAGGTAGGATAATATCAAATTTACATCATTACCATCCCCTTTCAGGATCTTCCAGAGAACCCAAACCAGTTGTTCCCTCTCGCTGAACCCGCCTTCGGTTGAAATTTCTATGGCGATTTCTCTCTCCTTAACGAATGTAGCATACAAGACAGACTTGAAGGGATTGAGAGAAATCGGATAAGGAGCATACATGGAATAAAGAATGAATGAAACCGGGATGCGTTGTGCGAGCTGGCACACCGCAGCAGAATAGTTATAGAGGTTAGTTGCAAGAACCTTGATCACTGTCGACAGAACTCAACTGACATCAGCGGAAGAAGTAAGGAGAGGCAACAGCATATCTAGAGCTAACTGAAACCTCGCAGTGGGCTGTACGAGTTGCATGAATGCCTGAGAAGCTGCCGAACATGGAAGAGAATGGGCTCTGGCCAAGAGGTGAACAACAGACGCCCGAGTTGGATCCCCTGAACCTTTCTGAGTAGCAAAAGTTTGAGAGGATGGGGAAGATTTTGGGAAGAAACGCGAGCCAGCCATCGTGACGACTGGGCTGGCCCTTGAGGTCGACGTGAGCGGCAACGACGAGTTCATCCAAGTCAATTTATTGTCCATGCTCATTAGATTCCGAAGTTGGGTTTCCCATTGCCGGTACAAGCACTCACGTGCATGGCATTATGGTAGCTTTGGTTTCTGTGGCGTGTGCATATTACGCTACACTCTCCATCTCTGGTCGAGCACTGACCAAAATAAATGCCGTTCACATGGCACATGCAGCAATGCTTATAGGACAATGCTGCGCAAACGAGTGTGAAGTCGACTAGCGGCCTCTTCAAATGACCTTCATTCCCTTGAGTGCTTCCATGGCGCTCGTGGGTCGCTCAGAAGTTTTGTCAGCCATATCGAATGATAATCAGTCTAGCAAGGTCAGATATCATTTCTCAGACGTCCGAACGAGCTCATCATGTTAATCTTTGAAATCTGTCTCAATAGCCCATTCTTGAACAGCTCTCCTTTGTTATTGCTATTGCTGCAGTGCTCTTCTTGGTAACAGCAAGGTGCGCCTGGAGATTTCATACGAGGCGCTTAGAAGATATACTGATTTTCATAAAGGATATGTATCTTGCGAAGGAGGAGCAGATCTGTTACACAATTCTTTTCCATCAGGCCATCATATCCTTATGGCATCTCTCAGGCTCCTGCAGACCATATATTCAGTTCATCATATGAACCCTCTCATCGAATGCATCGTCTCACCCCTCTTCCATCGGCTTACCTCCCTGATCGCAGAGTCAATGCTGCAGATATTGATTCTGCCGGACGCAGAATTGGAGGGCCTGATGATCCAGATTGGGATGGGAAAGATATACTTCCTGCCTACAATAAATTTGATCGCCCTCCCAAGTACAATTTCGGTGGAATGCCGTCCGCTGAAGAATATACACCACCCGCTGAGAATTACTCACGCGACGCCACAGTTGTGGCAAACACTGAAGCCATTCCTGCTGTAGAAGACCAATCTGTGGTTTCTGAAAGGATTGGTCGCTCTGACGGGGATGATTCCGTTCTGTCTGCGCCGCGCCATGAATACCCACAGACACCTAGCTAACGCCATACTTTGTAATCGTTCCTTTACCCCACAAACCGAGACTCTGGATTCTAGCTGTTGTACTCTTTACCGTCCGTCAGATTCACTTTACGTTCCTTTAACGTGACTCTGAGGGTTGTAATGCATCATTGATTCTTCTGTTCTGAACCTTGGCCATGTTCCTCGAACATTACCTGAAGGAATATCAGTAAGATCTATTTTGAGCTAAACCCCATTGTTTCGAACTATCATTCCAATCTCCCGCATCAGTTACAGATAGAAGCCTTCCAACCCCCAATTTCTCGCCTCTTCCCCTTCTCTCGCCCAACCCATGTAATCTGCAGTCAACACGGCTGCTCGCACGAACAACGAGCCGTCAAGTTCCTCTGCCCCAACTAGTTCAGTTCCAGCAAAGTATCCTTTCGGCCGGGCCCCATAGATGGTGGAGAAGTGTGCGAAAGCTCGTTGTATTTTGGGATGATGGCTATTGGGATGTGTTATGGACGATTGAACGAGAGGAAGGAAGGGGTTAGATGTTTGCGCATCTTGTGCTGGGATACCTTCCATTGGCGGGACAACGGGGCTGTTTGGGGGATTCGGTACCGCGGGTGTCGATTCAAAGAAAGACTTGAAATCTAAGGGAGGCCGACCGCGTGCCACGAACCATACAATAATGTTTGAGAGGTATGCGCGTAGAAGTAACGCCTGTGTTCGAGGAGACAAGTATGCGATGAGTGAAGGGAGGAAGATACTTGAAGTGACCATATGCATCCTAGGATCCGTAAGTATCGAACATTTCTGAATCATGATCGATGCTCACAAGAAGAAATCAGCAGTGAAACCGTTTCTCCATCCTCCGAGAGCATATATTACCGAGGAAGTCCAAATACACTCTTCCATCTTGCGTTCGATCTCTCCTGGTTTGGAGAGATCCACGGTCCATCTCTGAACGTGCTCGCAGATTCTGTAACCGTGAGCCACAAGGGTGTCAGGATATTGCCCAGTGAAATGACGTGGACCTTTCGACGCAAGGCTGTGGTCCTTGAGAACTCGAGCAAGAATCGAGAAAGCATGAGTATCTTCTCCGCTTAGTGTCTTGAGTGGCATCACAGAGGACTGGTCATCGAGCACCAACGACCCAAAATCGTTCGTCATAATCCCGATGCTATCGTTAGGCTGGGCGACAAACATGGATTGCGGAAAGAAACCGGGGGCATGAACACTGTGCATCGCCGTCAATGAAAGCCCTAACCCAATTCACTGGACGTAAGTGTCTTCCTCCTTTACCAACGTGTGACTTACCCTCAGCAAGCGTGCCCTTTAAGCCGAACTCAACGCCATGTCCGCAATGAATCAATGGATGCATGACTGCATCCATGAATCGGCACAACATTTCAGGTTGGCTTTCTGTATCTCTTCCAGGTTGGAAGTTATACTTCTCGGAAAAGATGAATTCGTCCAGAGTTGCGGAGGCGCCCTTTTCTTCGATGGTCTTGGCAAAGAAAGTGGTATAAGCTTCGTAGTAGCTGTTGATTCAGAATATTAAGAACATGAAGGTCAGGGCATGTTGGCAAGCATTTACTCACTTTTCATCACCGAGATGATCGAGAAAGTTCTGCTCTGTGATGGGATGGGGCGATACAAAAGCAGCTCTTTGAATCTTGATGTCTTGCTTGTAGAATGCTTCAATCACTGGGCCGCTCCCTCCTAACGCGTATATCGCAAGCGCTCGATGGATAACATGACTAGGCGGATACGCCGTAAATCACCACTTGGTATAGTTTTTTCCATCACTCACTTGTGAAACTTGATGTCGTTCAAGAAGATGTGATATCGATTGTAGTTATCAATCAGTGCGTGCCGCACTACGGCCAATGATTGGGGGTTGCATCCTGGCCACCTCTGTGGACAGAGTACGGTTGGTGGAGGGGATGGAGCTGGGAAGAGTATTTCTGCCTTCTCGTCGCAAGCCTTTCTGTTCATTGTATTGTTGGGAATCGACTGATAGATGATAAGGACGCAGGTTGAGGTGGTGTGAACGATCCTGCGCATTTAATACTATACTGAGAACCATGAGTCCCGTGGCTGCAGATGTCTGGATCTTACTCTTCTGGTTCAGAACTCCAAGTGCATGAAGACGACATTGGAGCAGACTCCCACGAAGTGAGAGAAGGGTTTTGTCGGACGCAAATACCAGCATTCTCTGTAAAACTGTCTGTGTGCAGTCGATAGTGATAGTTGTGCTGTAGGCGAACATAAGTTTTCTTGATGATGATAGGAGTAGCGTATTCACCTCCTCCTCTCACTTCTCTGATTCCAATAGATCGCATAGCCAATCTTCCTTGGCGTTGTACTTGCCTTGAACAGTATACAAATAACGCAAGGGCCACTTGCGGCAGAGCTAGACATATGAAAATGATTGGGCACGATTCAGCTCAAGACACGGAGCTACGGAGTCGGGGATTGGCGCGACGGAGTGCCGTTACCGATATATATCAAACAACCTTCACGTATTACCGGAGAGGTGGGAGTGACTGATACTTGTAACATGCAGTCACATGTCTTAAAGTTCCTTCTACCACCCAGAAGAGGGACGCCCTGCAACATCATACATATCTTCGGTATCCGGGAATTCCTTAACGGTACGATCTACATACTTACGCTGTGATTGTGCATGCACACCTGTGCTAGAGAACGTCTTCGACATAAGAAGTCGCACGCAATAAATTGAAGGCGAGTGTGGATGAACACAATACCTGATTAGTGTCGAAAGTGATAGACTGTATGAAGAGATAGAGAGAACGAGAACATACCTCAAAGATCATTTTGAGGAGTGACATGCATGGTGCATGGTAGTGAAGCGCCATCACCTAACCTGACATTCAACGGCTTGGTAGCTCTTATTACCTAGGGCAGTCAGTATGCGGTGTTGTTAACCGAGGGCCTGAAAATGTGTGACATCTTCGATTACTATATGACAAACCCACTTTAAGAACAATAGACGATACTGGGTAACAATTCAATCACTGCTGCGAGTGACAAATATGTCATTGAGCATGCGCCTCTTACCTGGGCGTAACACTTAAGTTGTTAATTAGTATGCAACCACGGACACGGCCCTAGAGTTGGCCCTGGAATTGCACTAATCATCATAAGGCCAACTTCAACCGAGTCAGCAAATTATACGAATAACTGGACTCAATCCAAAGAGCCCAAGAGTATTTCCAAATTCTACAATACGAAAGCATAGGATATCATGCATCAATGTGGCGGCAGTGTTACCCGAAAAGTAGCACATAGATCATAGCTTGTAACATTTGGGATGGGGAGTAAAGCTTGCCAGTGAAATAATTGTCCCTTGTGTAATTTCTTAAATGCTCTGACAAGACGATCATGAGTGTAGGAGTACAGGATGGGGTACATACAATAACCACCTGCCAAAAGATGATATTGGCAGTGGAGTAATGCGGCTCAACCACTTCCAGGAACCACTACATGAGAGCACGCCATTTCTTAGTGCTAATTCTTGGCGTCCCACCTATACGGATACCTTCGCCAACGAAATACCTCTTTGAAACAGTAGACAGACGAAAACGTACCATCCTACTCCGAGCACACTTAAACATATGCAGAGTCCAATACCAAGCGAGACTCACAGAGAAGATTAGTTTACTCGAGGGAACGGCTGACGTTGACTGTCTCCCGAAATTGGTAGTGGGCGGTCTACATGTGAACGAGTGCTGCGAGCTTGCATGGCCAAAGAGGTGCTCCAAAACAACGACTGCGAAAGATATAGGAGATCCAAAAGATGTGTAAGTCACGTACTATTAAGTAGCCCATGCCCTCACGCCAAGGCACTCGCGAGTCCAAAGATGTAGATAGGGCAGGGGTCCTTCAGACTAGCTGTCTGACATGGGGTATATTACTCGGATGGACAGAAATTGGAACAACAAACAATAGCCCATGTGCATGAACGTTTGAACAGCTACTAGCTAGGACCATGAACGTTTGAACACTAAAGTTCTGAACAGCCTGCACAGTGCCACTCATGATCACAAGCACTCAAACTGACATAAGTTACGGGCGTTTCCGAGTCCGTTCAGCCAATGACAATTGTTCTAGTTCGTTCTTCTGATCATCAACATTTCAGCGTTCAACGTTAACCATAGATGTCTCTTCATAGAAGGCATAGCTATCTGCCTTCGTTTATAAAGGGATATGATCGACTCTAGGCCTCAATTATCAAGCTCCTGTCATGTTACTTGGACTAATTTACAAGCAAGGTTACGCCATCGATGCGGCGTTTTCTAAGTGTCGAAAACAAGTGAAGGCCGCATTCTGGCCAACAATTAATGGCGCCATTATTACTATTCGAACCACCTTCCAAGCTCCGGCCCATTTTTGATGGAGGAACTTCAATGTTTTGATTCTTTTTTTCCTTTCAGGTATCTAAGGTTCCATCGCGTCTTTCGAACTTGCTAACCAGACTAGTATTGGGGGCACGCGAATAGACGCATGTGCCACGATGGGACATCACCGGCGTGATGGCTTCGACAAGTGGCTATTGAAGGGCAACGTCCGCCACGGTGCTTCGTGCCCTTCTGGGGATAAATGTCATCCCATCGACACCTTGATGTCATGTGGGTATGTCACGTTTGGTCTACAACATGCCGACTGCCCTAATAGGAGGCTGCAGGTGCGTTACGTTGATTGCGCCGTCTTGATCGGCGGCACGCGGGCAGACTTGTGTGGATGTAGACATTGCTAGCATGATGATTTGAGAAGTGGTCTTTGAGGGGTCACGGTACTTGATGCCCTTTTCAAGTGTTGCGCCCAAGATCAAGGACAAAGGTGATCAAGGTCGCTGATCATGCGGGTGTGTCACTTTCCGTCCACAGCATGCAGACTGCCCTGATAGGAGATAGTCGTTCCTCTATTTCGACGTATGGTTGTTACGCAGGTTTTTAGGTCGGGTACCTGGAAACCCCAACATCCGTTAAATGCCTCACTGAAAGAGCTTAACGTTTCAGTGATGGCTTGGTGAGGCATTTAACCGAGCTCCTATTGGTAGATTAGATTACTGATCCAATTTTGTGCAGGATGATCTCAAACTGAGTTCATCGTACCTTGTTGCCCAATTATGATTTTGGAACTTTCTCGGTTCCCTCGAACGACTTCAAAGAAAGTTTGGACACATGTCACTCATGAGAAAGACCTTCGCTTCAAGTCTGTGGCACATTACATAATGAATACAATGACTCGTGACTGACGACAAATGAAGTACGGCGGCTAGTAAGGACAAGAGCAGCAAGAGTGGAGTACAGAAGAATGTGAAGTACATATGCGATAAAATGGATCTTTACTTGGGAGAAGGGGGGTACTAGTTTAGGCAGCGCCTAGGCTATCATTATCCAATGAATTGCAAGATGGGAAATGGAGTGGAGTTGTCAAATTCACTGGTTGTGATATAGTATGCCGCGGTCACATACACAGTTTGGCACTTCTCTAATATCTGGTCGAAGGGCATTGACGAGTGTGCAAGATGACACTGGCGTGAATGGTATGGTTGGTATTCAAGTGCTGGTTGCTGGCGTAATGCAATGTTAGTGTTCGTCGCCTGCAAGTTGTGCCACTGAATGTTGAGTGATGAGGCTGTGAAAATGGCGTGAGGATACCTTTACTTCTCCAGCTGCAGTACCACTAAGTCGCTGTCACGGTTGAAACATTAACATTGCGGCGAGCCTGGTCATTTCCGTCCGTGGTGGCTGGATATACACTTCAATAGGACGGTTGGACTTTGTTTTGCTCTTTCCAAAGAACAGCATACCGGGACTTGAAGTCGTTCGAAGTAACCGCGAAAGGTCCGAATGATAAGAGGATACTAGACTTGTCCAGACGCCGGTTTCGAAGAATCGAAGTTGTTTGAAGGAACCGAGTAAGATGGAGTGATAACAGGCAATACCAGAAACCGGTTTGCCGCTATTTGAAGGAACCGAATTTCATTCATATGCCGTTGCATCACGGGATATTGTATAAATAACTGCAAGACCACTTCTGCTGGCAGTGGAGTCGACCCTAGTAGTTGATGCCACCGTTTTTCGACTTCCGAAAACAGCATTTTGGCAAATACCACTAGCTTCCAAACGGCCAAGTCCCTGGATCCCTATTACTGATTGTATCTATTGTTCCATCGTGTCTTTTGAGGCATTTATTTGCACTTTACCAGATGCGAACAGACTCACGTGGATGAAACTTCGATGCGGCTTCGATGGGTGGCTATTGAGGGGCAGCGTCCACTGCGGTACTTAATGCCCTTTTGTTATACCCGAGATCAAGAACAAAGGTGAAGAACAAGTATGTCATATCATTGCCTTGATGTCATGCAGGTGTGTCACTTTTTGTCCACAGACCTCCCTAATAGGTGACTCTAGAAGGTTACACAGGTTTTTCAAGGGTCGGGGATCTGTTAGTCCCGGCAGTCATTGGTCCTTTATGATATTGATTAGATTAGATCACTGATCAAATTCACGTACGGGACATGTCGATTCTATGGCACTGCGTCCGATAATCGGTATGTTCCATTCAACTTTATTCGACATCAGTCACCTGTTAGAGTCGCCGATCAGCTTCGCGTAAAGGGGCTATGTCTGCGCGTCTACTGTATGCGTATAAATGCAGCTCACCACACCCAATATTTCACAATTCTCCAACCCACATACTCCAACAATGAGCTCTGCTGGATACTACTACCCCGTCGTCGGCCGCAAAGGCACTGGAGGCGTATTCGATCGCTTGTCCATCGAGACGATGCAGAAGGACCACCCCCACCAATTTTCATTGTTCATCCTTGCTTTCCTTGCGATCCAGCAGCACCCCAGTGCCCCCCAAGTCGTCAAAGAGCCTGCAGCTACCTACATGGAAATTGCCTCAATTCATGGCAAACCCTACCATGAATGGCCTGGTGACCGCAGCAAGGACACCTCAGCTGACTACAGCGCCACTGACAAGAAGGACACTAATCCTGTCCCTTCCAGATTCGGAGGTATGACCATCATTACCATCGTTGTTCTGTACAGCCTGACAATATTATGTGACAGGCTATTGCAAGTAAGTTGATGCACACCCTTGCGCTCTGTTGATTTGTAACCCATTTTCAGCCATGGCGCTGTCGTTTTTCCTACCTGGCACCGCCCATATGTTATGCTTGTTGAGGTATGTCCAACAGATGATCATGTCTGACGCGCTGTTCAATTAAGTTCTATTGTGTTACAGCAATCGATCGGAAACATCGCCGAGTTATTGGCCCACGACATTGAAGCCAACAACCCTGGTGAAAATGGAGTGTGGGTCAAGGCCGCCAAGGAACTGCGCTTCCCGTGGGTGTAAAGTCATTCCTGACGCTGATCTAGATATTTAAATTACACTCAGATACTGGGACTGGGCCGCTCCGGGTGTAGCCGAAAATGGCCTTCCTCCTGTTCTGTATAAAAATACAGTCGAAGTCGTGACTGCTGGGGGCAAAAAGCAAACTGTCGATAATCCGCTTGCATTTTTCACGTTTGTCGGCGGAATCCCACCCGACTTCACCGACGAGACGGATGACACAGTATGATACACTTCCCTTTCCCGATCACTGAAGTTGCTCAAATATGGTCTCTAGACAGGACAAACAGCATATTTCTCCAAGTGGACAAGGACATACCGCTACGCTGCGAGTTCCCCTAACCCTCCAGACAGTAACATAGAAGCATTGCAAACGTGAGTGTCTATGGCAGCATGTTGGACGAGGCTGGTGCTGATTTTGTATTTTATTTGAAGGAAATTCAAAGCGGGGGCAAATGATCTGAGACGCAGAGTCGCTCATCTCTTTACGTTCAATGATGACGAAGATACTGCGACAACGTAAGTCTTAGTTTCCATTGGTATTGCGTACGTATTGACAGATATGCTGAAAGCTGGGACGACTTTTCTAATCATACTGCGGAATCGAAGAGAGATATGGACTTCGTCAACCGTGGGTCCATTGAAGGTATCCACGATACTGTTCATGACTTGATTGTGGGTGGAATATATTTGCTGTAACTTTGACGTATGCTTACTCCAGCGAGTTAGGGTGGGAACGGACAAATGGTTAGTTCTAAATGCTTGCAGGCGAGTAGTGCTTGTTGATATATATTAACCGAATTTTGCAGAATAACCCAGACTATGTGAGCAACTTCCTCCGACTTTGCAATGATTTTGGCGCTGATCTTTACATAGGCCGGTTTCGATCCTATCTTTTTCCGTACGTGAACAGGTACAAATTACCCGTATGCATTACTTATGTGGTTTCGTTCAGTTCACCACACGAATGTGGACAGGCTGTGTATGTGTGATTTCGTTCAAGGTTGTTGTCTTGTTAATGAATTCCTCAAGTGGCTTTGTGGGAGTGGTGCTACACCGAATACTGGATGGGAGAAGGATACACGCACGATGGGGAATCATACCCCTGGACACAGGTATGGGGTTGACAGACGTTCTCATACAAAAACTCAATAATTGTCTCTTAGGCACGTGGTACCTACGCGCAAGTTTACAACGAACAACTCCATCCAGCGGGGCCACTCCAACCATTCCGAACGGAAGATGGACAGTATTGGACCTCTGATCAGGCCCGATTTTTGGGTGGACAAAGCTACCCCAAGTGTACGTAGCAAACATCTATTGGATGACACAAGTTAACTTTGTGATTAGATTACTCTTTCCCCGAGTTCCAAGGAGTCAAGGTCGATCAACCTGCCGGGTCACTCCAGGAACGTGTCGAGGCGCGCAAGAGGATACAAGCCTATTACGACTTTGATCCCCAAACCAAGGCGAAACAGGTGCCCAAGCTATCTTGGAGGCACATGGCTGTTCCGAGCCAGAACCATCCTGGCGTGCCAAAAACTCATAACGTTATTCCCAACTTCCGCACATTCATCGTGCACGTGAAACTTCCAGAGCATGCGTACAACCGCTCCTACTCATTCCAGCTCATTCACAAAGGGAATCCTCATTCGAGCGCACAGGTCGTCGGGACCATCACAGTCTTCACAAGGCCAGACCACTCTCCTTGCAAAGCATGTGCTAAGCGCCGTGCGGCAGGATCCGTAATTCGCGGAATGATCCCCATCCCTACCGAATTGATCCACAGCGTCATCAAAACGCACGGAGGCGCAGAGCTAGGGATCTCGTTCGCCCAGACTATCGCTCACATCAAGAAGGAGTTTACCGGAAGGCTTGTAGATGCTAACGGTTCAGGGCTTGCCCAGGCTGAGGGAGGGCTGGAGGCGGAGCAGGTGTCCAAGGACAAAGCCGCTTCTCGCAGAGTTACTCCTGTCGAGATTTCTTTGGTGTCGACTGCTGTCGCTGAGCACGAAAGTAAGCAGAATCATCCCGTCTACTTATTCGACTGGCAGCACCATGAAGGTATCTTCAATGTAAGCATGTCATTCTTTATTCTGGAGATTTGCTGAATATCTTTCTCAACAGGCTGGATGGCTCGCGACTCACAGGGATTCGGTGTAATGCAATATGCTTGGATGAGTCAACTTGTGTACTTGGTATTTCAGATTGAATTTGCCACCATGTCGATATGTTTTTTTATCTTTGTACGATCTGTAGTATGAAATGTTTACCGTTGCTTCTTCGAATTCTCCTGTTTATTTGGTCTTGGACGACGATGTCAAACTCTGACACGTGTAGGAGATGTATGAAGCAGATCAAAGGGATAGGTAGAAGCAAGATCAAAAGGATAGAAAAGTGAGGGCGAAAATGAACTGCGAAGGTAGAAACAGCCACTTACCGAAGTCCTGGGGTTGTCGGATTTGCGCTCCAACTCTATTAAACACATACACTTATGCTTTCGACGACATGGTCGACATGTCAGTAGTCATTGATGTAACAAGAGATATTGCGAGAGGTCTAGAACGTAGGGGACAACGGGACCAACGGAGCCGCATCCTTCACCGACATCGTCAGTTCGTCACTAGTTCGTCCAGCAGGTCACAAGTCGGTTGCTCCTGCCTGGTATACGCAGACTTGCAATTCGGAATCGAAGACCATCGTCGTCGAGAGTAAGTACCCTATTAAGTTCACGCCACAAAGCAAAGAAAAACGCGTAAATGCAAGCTAAATCTTCGACATATGATCTTTTGGTTGCAACATTGCGGATTGGAAAAAGTCGAGAAACGGTTCTCTCCGACGAAAGAAATCGAGGAAGCCTCGAATGTCTGGTCGAGGGCGGCTGCATACGATCCACCAAGCGAGAGTCGATCTTAAGTGTGAGGAAAACAAAATAACTTGTGAGTTTTGTGGCAAGTAAGACAACACGCGACAATGGAAGAAGGTGGCGAGATGTATACGTGTATACGTGAGCGCCCCAAAATTAACTTCTTGTTTGCAGTTGATCCCATTGGTGAAGTCTGTCATGAAGCCTTTGTGTTTGCCCCATCTGCAAAGAAGGGGCAGAAGCGCGGGAAAAATTATCCAGGAGTCGGATGCATTCGAAGTCGCCATACCAGAGCAAGAGGAGAATTTTGAGGGAAGGGTGGGGAAGGAGACCGACAGGAGGAGCAAGAGGAAGGGAGAAGAGGAAGAGAGGAGGTGAACAGGCAGGAATCGGACACGTTACAGGACGAACATCTTGCACGGTATTCGTGTTTCTAGATACTTAGCACAAACACAAACATCTTGCAAGATATTGGAGTAGAAACCCCTAGGTGAAGGGCGGAGTAGCAGCCAAGTAGTACTGTAGTAGTTCAGTCAGCCACTCAGCGTGGTTCGGGTTTTGTTGTAGCGTAGTACTCTTCACCACATCTTGCCTTGCTCGCGGTACACAGGCACATGGTCGCGGATACACCGCTCCAACGTGCATTCTGTAACGTGGACATCAAAACAATGGAACACATACTCACATTCATCGACCCACCCATCAAAAAAACTGATCTAGCGTTTATGGCCAAACTCCACCCTCTGCAGGCTCCGCTAGCCTAAAAGGCACGATACTAGGATATGGAGCAATCGATATACCACACACAGAAAAAAAGAGATAAGAAATTAGAAAAGAAGAAAATGGAAGAAGCTGAGGTAGCGAGATATATGCTTGAGCGCTCAAAATTTGACATTTTTTGTTTCCAATTGATCGCATTGACGAAGTCTGCTACTTACGAAGCCTTTGAGTTTGCTCCATCTGCGAAGAAGCGGCACAGCACAGGAAAAAAATGTCCAGGACTTGGATGCATTCGATATTCATATTACCATGCGAGACCAAAAGGATTTTGAGAGAAGGGTGGAGGAAGGAGGCCGACAAGAAGAGAGATGAAAGAGGGAGACTGATAGGCAGGAATCGGGAATCTGTTTGCGATCGTTTGTCGCATCACATGTAGCCCAACGCAAAGCGGGCCGAGAAAGGTTGTCCTTCTTATGTTATACATCTCCGTACGTGTAGATGGGAGATTTACCTGTGCATTAAAACCATATCATAGGAGAAGGAAAAACAGTCATTCCTTCTATAAACGCGGCAAGAATCGAGCGTACTACGATATCGATGCCACCAAAATATGCACAGTCCAGAGTCCAGACTCACCGAATGGTACTGCCAGGTTGTTCAATTGCAACTGAGACACCTTGTTGTCAACGCAAAGTCGTCATCGCAGCATCTCGACAAACACTCTAGTGCCGCTTCGGAAGTCGGAAAGTGCCCCTTGCTTTGTCGCCATCAAAAACGTGCTTCAGGAAAACCCCGATGTGATTTTATTGCTCGTCCACAGTGTCACGCTTGGTGTCCTTGATTCGTACACACACACACAACCGGAGTCTTAAAATCTGTACACAATGCAGAAGATTTGTGTCCACAGAAATATGGTCCACGGCTGTGGATGAAGACCGCAGGATAAATGGAGAGGGAACAGTATGTGTGCGTTTTCGCATCCTCCCACTTCTACTTTCTTACCCTCCCTCGTATCTATCGTCACCTGCATCTGCACCCCCAGTTAACAGGGTTTTTTTTTTATTACACGACCCTCGTTACCTCTGCTTGATGAAGTCCTTCAAATCCCCAAAGGCGTCCTTCCGACCCGTGCTCAGAATTACTATTCCGACGGTTGAAAATACAACTCCATGGCGTACCATGGCACTAGTATTACAATCCCCGAGATCTTCTACGTTTTCATGGAGACGACTACTTCGAAAGAATAAGACTTCGCGTGATGGCGAAACATATCTCACCGAAGATCCTGCCTCACCTTCGTCTGAGACACTTGTCGGGTCTCCGACAGAGGAGAAACCAAGTAGTCCGAAAGTGATTATTACTCTTGAATTATAACTGATAGTTTGCTAATTCATTCTGCGCAGCTGGTCCGTTTCGATGACTCGCCAACGTACTTTCGCACCAGGCATCGAATCAAACCTCACAAATCTCCCACTCCCAAGGGGGCATTGCGTTCCTGTCTTGTTATAAATGTATGTGTACTCTCGACATCATCTCCTACACCAATTGACGTCACTGTCTTCAGAACATCGACCCCTTCAAAGAGCTTCTTCCGGATGACGACGATGACGTCTCCGTATATGAAGACTGCCTCACTTCCTACCCTGGCTTCTTCAAGGACTTGGAAGATCTTTTCGAGCGCGAATATCTCAAGCGGATAGAAATTGAAAAGTCACAGTCCCGCTCTTCTTGGGAGCTCACTGAATTTGGCTGCACGAAGATAGATCCGCAAGAGTATTTACGCTCCTGCTTTGCTAAGCAAGCAGAGAGAAAATTACGAGAAGACATTGAAGGGCGAAGGAAGGTCGTTTACGATCATCCGATGACGTTACGCTGGCCCAGCCGGGAGATCACTGAACGGCCAGTTAAGAAACCTCCAGTTATTTCGATGACACCCCCACGCCGTTTCGTTCCGAATCCCACACCAGTAATTCTCAGTTGGCATCAGCAGATTGCAAGCGATATCTTTGACATCCTGATTTCGCTATGCATTGGACTGACGATTCAAATGTGCATTTGTATTTTGGGCATCTATTGTTTCTTTAGTGACATTTTTTCGGATGAAGAGTAACTGCTGTCATTATTCAAGGTATCGAGGAGTCTGCTATGTAACGCTTAGCACTTTTGTATTGCAATGTACTATTAAATCAATACCGATAAACTAATAGTCAGTGTGGTCATCGCCAATTGTTTGTTTGGACCTATTGAAACCAGAATGTGGTGCCTTCCTTTTTTGATACATAGATTTCTATTTAGGTACCATACTATTACGTGATGTCGAATCGTCGATCAGTGACCACCCATATCCTGCGACGGGCTGGGAAAGTACCTCCGCGTAGCCTGACGAGGCCGTGGTCGAGGTTACTGTCTAACGAGATTCCACTAGCGCCTCGTGCTGGAAGGCGAAGAAGTAGTCGATCTCGACCCTGATTCGGAAGAGGCCAAAGAGCTGCAGAAGAGGCACTCACGGCAGCAACTTCAATCCAATGTTGACCGTCATGTGGAGCCCGAGCCTGAGTTAGATTTGATGGTGAGTGGCGAGTCGATTATGTGTTGAGCTTATATTTGATGTAGTATGGGAGAGGAGATTTGTGAACCTGAAGTGCACCTTTCATCATTCCTTGCAAGACAGTGGCTGTCAGAAGTGTCGGAGATGACTGGTTGCGGTGCCTTGAGTCGATGACGATGATCTCGACCATGAACTCGCTATTTCGCCTTACCATATTCCACCTTCAACGTCTCAGAAGGGACGCGTACAGGTAATCGAATGCTATGCAAAGCTCGAATAAATGGGTCTAGAAAAGAGCACTGCAGATACGAGGTGACCCCAACCAATGATAGCCGCGGTGTGTACTAGACTGATTGTGGCTGACATATTTATTTGAAAGCGACTCCGTGCAAAGGGCTGCTTAAAGCAAAATCCCTATTTGCAATGTGACGTTACTTTCTCAAACAGCAGCAGCTGTAGATCGATGCCTTGGGCCTTTCTGAGTGGTCACCGGTCATGATTGTGGGCATCTACTAGTACTTGGTAGAGTGCGCATTCCCACATATCTAAGACGCCCATACGGACCGTGAGGGACATTGGGGTACCGCATTCACAATGATCTAACTAAACTGTGTGGTGGCCCGAGAATAAAAGGTTGCAGTCAAAAAATTGTTCAAAGCGTCGGCCATTCCACATGTATCACCCAATCATAAGTTGTGCGATTCCGAAAATCAAGCATTAACATTTTGTTGATTGTATGCAAGCACAAGCGAATGACAGAACAACGATAGGTCTGGAATAAAGGTACCACAGTGCAGTACTACTAGTGTGTACATCGCGGCCTCTGAAACTGTGAGCTTGAAATCGGCATCCACACGCAAACATGTACCAGACAAAGAACGCGACGCCACTATGGTTTGTTTGGACCTGTTGAAGCCAAGCCGATATATAGTCTTATTTAGGCACACTACTACATCACTGCTATCCACCCCAATCTGCACATGTAACATGTCAGAATCAAATTCCTCGTCGACTTCCGAACTACCACATACTCGCGGCAGGGGCAGAGGTCGTGGAAAGTCCCGGGGTGGGCTAGGCAAGTACCTCCGTGCACGAGGCCGCGGTCGAGGTGGCCGCCCAGCGGAGTTCCATCAGCGCCTAGTGTTGGAAGATGAACAAGTTGACGATCTCGACCCTGATTCGGAAGAGGCGAAGGAACTTCAACAGAAGTATGCACGACGACAACTTGGATCTAACGCCGATCGTTATGTGGAGCTCGAACCTGAATTGGATTCTGACGGTGAGTCGTGAGTGGATGATGTATTGAGCTTATGTTCGACAGCGTGTAGGAGAGGAGATTCATGAACCGGAGATTGACCTGACGTCATTTCTTGCGAGGCAGCGGTTGTCGGACGCGTCGGAGACGACTGTAGTGGCGGTGGCTCAAGCTGATGATGATGACATTGACCATGATCTCGCACATATTTCGTCTCATCGTATTCCACCCCCAACGTCTCAGAAGGGCCGCGTACAGGCAATTGAGTGGGACGCAGAACTTGAGGAAATGAGTCGCGAAAAGGCCGCTGCAGATGCAAATCGAGGTGACTTCTAACTAATTGATGCTCGAATGTATGACATTGATCATGGTTGATAGATCTGAAGGCGCGATTCCGCGCAAAGTCGGAGAAGCTTAAAGTAAAGCCTCTGTTTTCACTCAATGTCAAACAAGGTAGAGTCTTGTTATATATGAACATTATCTCACTGACATTATTTTTTCACGTATCTGCCAGATGATAACTATTCTGAGGCGCCAGCCCTTCCTAATGAGACACTAAAGAAGTCGCCCAAAGTGGAGATGGAAGATTTTCTGGACGATCTTCTCAGTCAATGACTTGTATATTGCGCATGACATTCGTGTTCGTGAGGTATTTTCACGATGGTTCTCTTCTCGTTCCAAGTATATGACTGCATAGCCAAAGACTAGCTGACGCACCAATAGCCATTATCAACGCGGACTCTTCTATATCCGTGTTCTGAATTGGGATGTGGAGACTGGTGTTCATCTATGGTCCCATGCGACAGGTTCTGTGGCCGAGCACCGCCTACTGACTCATGTTATCGATGCTCCCGCGCTTACGAGTGGTTCATTCGTGCTGTCACTGACTGATACTACAATTCGCCATCTACTCATAATACAAGACGAGGTGGTACAGTAAGTAGGATGTCACATAGCTGTGAAGAAAGGGGAGACGGTTGAGGAAAGGACAGGAGGAGACGATTGAATCGAAGGAAGGACGAAAGCGACTAGAGAATGGACACCTGGTAAGTCGGTGTCTGAGGCTGCATGCATGCAGCAGTAATTTGACCGAGTAACAAAGCATCTCACAAGGATAAACAAAAGTACAGCGAAGGCAAGATCAGAAGAGACAGCGGTCATGACCGATCAGGGTGCATCAAGCACGGGGTAAACACTTTAGGGATGGAGCATAATCAGTATATCTCAAGACAAGGGCAATAACCCACATTAATGTTTTGAGGGGCTAAAACAGCCTTTACCAAGGGAATGGAAGTGGTAGAGCATGCTGAGAAATCTGATTCAAACATTAGTCGTACGAAAGGACTACCGCGAGGTAAAATTACTTACACATGCTTACGAGACGACACAGTAAGTGTTTGGTGCCCACTCAAAGTCTTGATCCAGAGGTATGGAAATTCCCTCATCACCTCTACCATAGTGACTTGGGGTTAATAACATCATATATTCCAGATCGAAGGAGTCCATGTTGTGTTGTAGTACGTCTCTGAGCAAGTTGATGAATTAAAGGTGGTGAGAGGATATGCTAGAGCTTTTGCGCAGGATATGTAAAAATGGTATTTCTTGTAGAGTACCCATAGCAATCACATCATGACTTTATAGGTCTTCCCTCCAATTATCATCCACAAGCGCATTGTCCTTTCATGGGACTGGTGATTACATAATATGGATGACCGATTTTCAATTCAAACACCGTTCCTTTGTCCTTTGTATACTCCCTTTGTTCGCTGCTTTCTCAGCATTTGAAATTGATCATACCCTGTTTTGTCGGATGGAATCTGAATGTTGAACGCCTGAACATTCAATACTCAACGTTGAGCATCCATTCGATGGACTACTCTCTAGAACATGCAGTACAACACAGACTCGGACAGGCCGGGATGTATAATATTCAACGGTCACCGGGCACGGCGGGCAACCTCTCAGCCCAGGCTCAGTTTTGATGCACCAAAACGTGACTATGCAGGTCTTCTAAACAGGTAAGGTCGAGGACACTTGCGTACTTGTATTCAATTCAACGTTCTAAACTTCACTTCAATTGTGGGTCAAGGTGGGGACAATGATAGCTTAAGCTACGCGCTACATCTTCCAAACTAATGCACATTACAACAGCAAAGTGATAATACAATCGTACTCGATGATACATGGGCAGGAAACAGGCTGGGATTGGCACGAAAGTAACTCGGCACAAACGGGAACAGAGCAGGAACTAGAACTTGACTACGTGTACCAAACGAAGACGAAAATAACGAGACTGGACGGTACACGAGCTGGGAATTGATGGTAAGGAATATGATCAGTCCGTGGTTGAAAGCTCTGGAGGCCTCAACGAATCTTGAAAAACTACAGCATTCAATGGATTGGCGAGAATTGAAAGAAAGGGACTCACATTGTCGCATAAGCAACACCATGACGATCATCGACATCAAGCAATGACGCAAAACCCACCCGCTGCCATTGGGTTGTGCTCATGGTTAACGGGGAGTCCGTCGTAATCCTCTGGAAGATGATTCTCATTCTCCAGTATTGTCATTAACGGATAAAACTGCTCGGTGATAGATGTGAATGCGTCCATGGCAAAAAAAAATAGTATCAAAAGGGTATTTGATGAGTGAAGAACGAGTTAAACGAGGTTAGAGTAGTCTGAGAGTCGACGTTCAACTGTAATGACTGTGAGGGTTTGGCCTTAGCAGTTCGCGAGGGTTAGTTGGCTTTTTAAAAGTCGTCACCATTATTGATGCAAGGTATTATAAGGTATTACAATCACAATGATAAATGCATGCCTGTTCACCATTGTTCGACCAATGGGGCCACAGCATTGGTCATGTCGCTGGCATTGTTCTAATAGCGGAGCTAGAACCATGCCGACTTCTGCCGAAGGAGTCTACCATCTATAGTTGTAGCATCCCCATATGCGTGTGGCCGCTTGCCTCTGCACACAATCCGTTCTATACTTAGGTAACATATGATTCGTGTGCCAGGCACGGCATCAAAGTTAAAACTTTAATACTCTCGGATCGTCATGCGTCACGGATCGCTTGGTCTAGTTCAACCTCGGTTAGTCGACGTACTCACCACAACGAAATTAACGACTCCGTTTTTGATGTGGCTACCAATCAGATACATAATTGGATGCATGCAATTAATCTGGACAGGGACAGTTCAGGAAAGTTGCTTGGTGCCACGCCGCTCAGAAACAACGAAACCTTACCTTGGTGCCTGTTGACATCCATCTATGAAAGTCATTGCAAGTCCGTTGTTAAGCAGACATCTATGAAGTGCAATGCTCTTGTACAGAACAAGATTGCTGCGGCTCTCGATACCATAAGGCTGGTAGACATGCATGTCGCGCGTACCACACAGCCAACATGCCACCAGCCCAGTGCCTGACTCTCCGCTCAAAACGGGTGGCAATAAACAGCATTTCCGTCACCAATTAACTGAAGGAGCCTACGGAATGGGAAAGTGCAGTGACCTTGTCAGGTGTTGCCCAATGACCGAGCTGTCATCGCTTCCGCAGGATAGTGTGAGCCGTAACTGATTGGATGATGGAATTAGGAACAGACAAGCGGTACTAAGGCCACCTGAGGAGATAATTTAAACAAAAACGACCGACAAAGGGGAGGGCAACAATAAACAATCCGACAAAGCGAGAGAAACCACGACGAGGCATGCAAAGATATCTCCCCTTCAGCACTATGACGCCATACACACAAAAAATGTGGTAATAATTTGACACACAAGCATACGGCGTAGTCTTAGTCAATGGTTCGCTTTCCTACAGCTTGCTTCGCTACAATATTGTTCGTCATAAACAGGTTTTTGTTTGTAATTAATAGGACCCCCGGCTCACACTAGTTAGCTAGCTAAGCCTAGTGGAACAAATGATAACTCATAAGCTGTGACCCAGTAGAACAAAGTGGGCTTAATCAGCCACAAATAACAAAGCGGAAACCAGGATCCGGTATAGAATGGGCCCCCAAAGCAAGAATTAATAACGGACAAAGATTAAAATCGAATAAGTATATTGATGACCCAAGTAGGGCCAAGAGAGGAGAGATCTGGGAAGATCATCAGTCCTATCGGCTTATGAAATCACGAATGGCAGCTCACCATTGTGTCATGCGGAGATGGAATATGGGGTCCACGCCGCAAGCTGAGATGAGAGAAAGGTTAATGATGAATAAGGGCGATGGCTGAGTGGGTATATTGGTGACAACTTGGAGTATGGTTGAGAAACAGGTCTGGGAAGCCATCAATCCTACTTGTTTGTGAAGTCATGAATGTCGGCTCACCTGGCTCATCGCGTCATGCGCAAACGAAAAAGGGGCTCGCGCTTCAGAGAGAAAGGGGTAAATAAACAGCGAAGATGACAAAAGTCGAATGGGGTATATTGGCGACCAGGGTATGGTCAAGAGACGGATCTGTGGAAACCATCAATGCTGCCTGCTTGTGGAGCTATGCATGGCAACTCACCCGGCCCATCGCGCCTTGCGCAAACGAAGAAAAAAGGTCTCGCGCCTCAAGGGAGACAAGCAAAAATTATAACTACGCAGTCAGGCCAAGTTCATGGGACAGGTAACTGAGCTGACTTACCACTAAATAATTATACAGAAACCGCCTTGCGTGTATTCTCCCATATCATATTCGGTATCTACTAGTATGGGGTCACCGTTAGGCATAGTGCAACTCTGTGGATCGCTGGACAGCGACGGAGTGTTAGAGAAATCAGATATTGAGGCCAATACGTCCATGATAATATTATGATTGGGTGCTGCGAATACGAGGGTGAACAAAGGAGTGAGATGAGTTAAAGTCCACCATGACTGCGTAGAGTTTTCTTTATGAGACCAGCTATCCCCATTATCACCTTGAAGTGGCACTAGGGGTTTATCGATCATCCATTGTCTTCTCTAAAGACAAAAGAATCCTGTCGGATTAGTGTTGTGAGGTATTTGTACTCATCCCGTTAGAGTGGCGTGGGAAAGAGAAAGAATGCTTGTCGCTCAACGACGAACGTACTAGTAGAGTACAGATAATGGTGGGTATCGGTGAGGCTTCGAGCTTGAGGACTCATTCAATGAGAGTTAAGGCTTCAAGACTGAAACCTGAGATTACCAGTCTAAGTGCAAGAAGACGAGTCTCACACCGATTTCATTCACTGTCTCGCATAGCCTTGGAGCGAAATGAAAATATTACACTGCATATATGGTGGATTTCAGTCGTACAGAACAACAATCCATTGTGGCTAAGTGTGACTATGTGACGGAGGAAATGTAACTTCCAAATTTGGATGATTCGCCGGACAATAGAACAAAATGCACCTCTTTAATCATCGAACAATGGTGACATAAGTCGCTATATAACATGGCTGTGGGCGGAGATTCCTTTGTACTAATATTCAATCCACAAACCTCGAGGCCTACTACGTTAAGGCTGTGTCATAATATGGATACCTTTGCCACTCTGCTCGATTTGGAGCCATCACCCTTTGTTGGGTCACCATCACATACCACATCACAACCTAATTGGGGTGATCAACCTTCCGACTCACTGCCGGTTGACCAAGACGAGCTCACCGGTTACTTTACCAGCTTCTGTGTTATCTCATAACATTTACCCCCGTCACTCTGAGGGCCAGCACGAGGTGTGTCTGTTCAACATCTCTTTCGATATCTCTTTAAACCAGGTCTTATAAACAAGGTGCTATGTCTCGTATGCGCTGGTTTGGCGTTAAATGATTCGGAGTAGAGGATAGCCCTCGTATTATTCATTTCAGTGGCCCTGGCAGGACCTTCACGCCGTCGCACGTTTAACTATGATATTTATCATCTATACCCCCCTTCGACCCTTGTTGTCTTCGTTTTCTTCATTTTCGTGGTCATCTTCGACGCACGTTTAACTGCGACACTTATCTATAGCTCATAGCCCAGTGCGTAATTCTGTGGTTATACCCCTTGGACGCCGCTTATCCTCTTTGTTGTCGTATTTACCTGCGGCATTTGTCTATAGTATAGTGCTTAATTCCGTGGTTATACCCTTCTTGGACACCTGTTGCCTTCATTTTTTTCGTTGCGGGTTACCTTCGATGTTTCTATCCATAGCACAGTGCATAATTCTGTGGTTTTACCGCTTGGTGGGCTTGCTGCTTGTATAGCATTACGTGTTTTCGTTCGCGTACCAACTACTGTCCTAGTCATACTTATTTTATTCATCTTCTTGAACCCTTGCTGATCTGCTGATTGTGGTTCTAGCTGTCGTCATTCTTACGATATAGCTACCACTCTCACATTGCTGTCATTTGACTCATGTTCTGCCGTGGTCATAATAGCTATCATTGTTCTTTTGTCGTAGCTATCGGTCTCACTCTGACATTGTTGTCATTTGACTCATGTTCTGCTGTGTGTGCCCGTGATTACCGTTTGCGCGATTGTTACGTCGAGTGTCTTCATTTCTCAGTGATTCAGAGGTGGGTTCAGAATCACGATTGGATACTCACTAGTTCTAAAGTAGCCACTTTCGTGTAAAAATTTGACTGTCAGAAGGTGTTCTTCGTACGTAGAAATGAACTTTACGATCACGAGTTGGAGATAAATACGAAGCGAGTGCAGGTTCAGCGTTCAGTCATGTCAAGTTGTCAGCGTAGTGCTCGACAAATAAATAATATGTATCAGACTTGCGGAGAGTCAAGGAAGATAGCAGCGAATTTTTTCAGAAGAACTTATCTACAGAATGAAATCGATAGACGCTAGAGTTTAGACTTGAAATATTACTGTCAATTCCCTCTTGTCCTTCACGACACGACTGACATTTTGGTAGGTGGACTCGCTGATATTATCTGTTCCATGTTCGTAACCCTATGTTCATTAATTTGTAGACTCGTCGCTCACACAGCGTCACCTAGAAGTTCACCCTATTGATTTTGTGGAGGCGGCTGCTCGTATCGGCAACCTGTAGCCGAGCAAACCCTTAGGAGCAGTAACTATGAGAAAAGTAGACGGAATCATAGCGTTCAGTGCACGACGTTGGTTGGAGATACCAAAACGATTCGGGAAATATATAGTGAATTGTGGAGTAAGATGGCGGAGCGTACATGATACCTAAAACATGAATATACGGATTTCGACCCTTGTGTTGCATAAGGTGGTACATAGTATGAACAAACCGAACGAAGATGGCCCAAACTCTAGATAGCGTGTGGTCCTGCCTTATGTGCAGGACCGAATATCGACGTTGGGGTACCTATGAAATCATTAAAATCCTGGACCGCATGGGACTGCTTCTCTGCGTGGATATCCAGGGTTGATAATACGGAAAAAAACTTGGTGGAAGAATTTGATGTGGTGGCAGAGTAGGCTGGTAATAAACGGACTGGGTTCTTCATTGGGATAGCATGGGGTGATGGGCGAACGCTGCAAACATGAACTAAGAAAGCCTGGCCATCATATTAGCAAGAGGGGACGTACTTTATAACACTAGCTGACGAAGGAGGAGGGAACCCAAAAAGTTTGGCGATTGCCCAAAAAGCTTTGCGATAGTTCTTACGTGCCTCACCAGCTAAACCAAAGAATGCGAAAAAAGAGAAAGCACATAACACGAGACTCCAGCGTGTAAGCTCCGTTGAGACGATGGTGAGACTATTCAATCGCCAGATGACAGAAGGGTACAATCCAACTCGAGAATAATTGAAATGAGCGTCTGCAAAGCCTTTCCAAGGCTCTAGCGGGTTGTCGGCAATGTTGATATATATTCCATAAGCAGATATGGGAGTTGTGCAGAGAAGTTCCATTGTAGCGAGTGCCATGAGTCTGAAGTAACGATTGATAGAAAGGGATGTCCTTGACTTTACAACATCGCTGAACTGGGCCCGGCGTTTCATGAAAGCACAAAGGGTCAGGACTGTGGTGTTATTGTGAGTTCAGAACAGTTATTTGTTGCGAATTAAACGTACCGCAGTATACAGCAGAAATGAGGCCAATCACAAGAGGCCAGAGGTTGGACAAGGGATACGCGAGCCATGTATTGAAGGTATAAGGGTAGCACCCGATTTCCTCGAAGATGTTGAAGCGATGGCCTTCGACAACAAATTCTAGTTGTCAAGGTTTAATCAAAAAGAGACGGCAGAGGTGTCAATAAACCTACGGAGCACCATTTGCAATATAGGGATCCCTAAAGCTATTGCGAGGTCAACCATGACAGCCCTCTGTCGCTGCAAGGCCATCAGAAACGAGATAATAGCGGCGGAAAATAACGTACGTGAGCCTTCGTCGGGTGTGTAGTACTGAGAGTCGCAATTTTGTACAGACGTCGATTAATGCATAGAGATGCGGCGGGTATTGCAACCGCAACTCCAACGATGAGACGCGATGCTAGGAAATCAATGAAGGTCGACTGGAAATGAGAGACATACTGCAGACTCACATATATCGCACCAAATTGGTGCATAGTTGATAGCAGACGATCGCCACACAATTGAGTTAATGGCTAGGTTGAGAAGACCCAGTGCTGTCCAGATAATGTAAAGACAAGTGCCTGAATTCCATGCTTGAAACTGCCAGGGCAATGGCATGAGTACTACTACTACACCAATCAAAGCCAGGACTGGGAAAGCGGGGTAGGTTGGATCAGAGGCGGTCATCACAAGTAAAGGATATCAGGTAGTGGATACAGCAGCGAACTTCTACCTCTTTCATCTTTCATTGTCATATATATACTCAACGCTGCACAATTAACCACAGTCACAACAAAGGTGTATCAATCAAATCGGAGTTTCAAAATTGTCCTTTGTTGCTTACCCAATTTCGATTCTACTCATTGATTGTAGTCATTGAATATTGATTGTCACTTCAGTTTGCTGTCCTTGAGCGTTATAAGGTATTCTGGGTGTGCTCTGAACTTCGGATCATCTAGCTAGGCTTTACTTTACTGGGATTATCACTGGAAGTTCAGTCATTCATGTCTCAGCGTGACTTTGACCCATCAAGTCAACAATGACATATTCAAGATCCATTGTCCCTAATGTCCGTCTCTCGGAGGACTAAGTCACAACCAGTTCCCTATTTAAGCTGGTCTCTATTCCTTCGTCAAACCATATCTTCGCACTTACAACACCCTAGCAACATACTCAACTTTATACGCTCTTTAACTCGGGAGCATTTTTGCGACACCTACTATTTCTCAATTGCGACACCTATCCCTCCGTTGTGATACTCAGTCCCCCCAACTTGTACTTTATAGCACCCTACCAACTCGTACCCATTGCCTTCCATTTTACACTCATCTTCTTTCACCTCGCGCTCACCACAAATTTAGTCGCCTACAATGGACTCATTCGACACGACTCTGGATATATCTGATCTCTTCGAGCCAGATTCGCTGCTATTCCCAGATGACGTTTCCGGCCATAGTGATGACTCCAGTCAATCCAGTGATGATGAACTACGTTTGTTAGTGAACACAGACACAAAATTTAGTTATGGAGGATACTGCCTAATAACATGATGCGATACCATCTTTCGCGAAACATGTGTCCATCGTATCAGTAAGTTCAACAGTGACGGTCATTGTTGTCTGATTGATTCACCATCTCTGCATAGACATTATCTGGTTGCCATGCTGAACCGTGTTAAGTTAAGCAGAGTCACCAGCTTAACTTTTGTGCCGTGCGGGTGAAATTCCCGTATCCCCAACGGACCGACTGGGGCTGACTATGTCAGTTGCTTGAAGTCCTCTGAAGCCATAACATTTTGCCAAAACAAATTGCGTAAGAAGCCTTTTTTCATCTTTGTATACCACAAACCTTCAAGCCTTTCGTTCTTTCGATATCATTTTGGCCAATTTTTTTCCCCACTTGTGGGTTTTTTTGTCTCGAACTATATACTGTACCACGGCGTATGTCGAAGATGCAGCAATGTATTTCCTTACAGCTCGTTCACCTATGTGAACAATGCACTTATGTGAATACAGTTCAATGCATTTACGTGGAAAACGAACAGAATCAGCAAAGATCCCAATCGGCACTGCCAGGGGTGGGCGGTCAGTCTTTTTGCAGGGTGGAATGTGCATGTGATGGACTTTGTCATGTTTTCCTGCCAAAAATGTGCGACCTGCTAATTTGTGGGGGTGTCTTTTGAAAGTCTATAAGTAACGATAGTAGAGGGGTGGTACGAGGAATCGTGTGGAGGCTCTCAGTAGTAGACATAGAGGTCCTGTCTAAACTTGCATGCAAGCCTCGACGCTCTCAATAAGTTTTCTGTTAAATTGAAGTTGAATACAATTCGACGATTTGCATTTAAAATTAAAATTAAAAATGTAAATGACGTCAATGATTATATAATCCCATATTGTCTTTCATTCTCATGCTCGCGGTGCATCACTGACGGTACCACGCTTCTGTCTTGCGCTCGGCGGCAGGCGACGACAGACTCATTTGTATATCTCGCAGCTCGGACGTTCCATCTCTTCGAGCGCGATCAAGCTTATACGCCTGAATATGGACCACTATCCGGAGGTCAAACGACCATTTCTTGACGCAAGAGCTTCATCTTCCCCGCTTGATCATGAGTCAGGGAGTGAGTCTAGCGAGGTCTCTGGCTCAGATACGCCATCTCCTTCTGTCAGAACTTCTTTCCGACTCCCTTCGTTCACTCCTCCGCACGAGGAGAATGGAAGTTCAGAAAGGTCCTCAGCTGTTGAGCCCGAGAGTAGTAAGGGGTGGTATGAATTTGACCTTTCGGTCATACTTGCGCTAGCTTCGCCCATCGGAAACTGGTTGACAGGAGGAGATCACGTCAAGAATATCCTTCTCATTCTTCTCCTGATATTCTATTTGCATCAAATTATTGAAGGTAAGTGCTTTATTTACATTCTGAAACAGAGAAGATAAATATACATAGTTCCGTGGAGCCTCTATCATCTCTCGAGGCCAAAACGTCGTTCCCCTGATATACCATCCCGCCAAACATCTGAGCAGCATCCCTATCATGACATTGCTTCGTCAGAGTTACGCAAACTCGAAATTTTCTACTTGTTGCTTACTATCTTGTCGCCATTACTCGGAGTTGCAATCCTTCGTGTTGTTATCCTATCCGTGGCTGGTCCGGAGGCTATATCATGGTTCAGTACCTCTCTCTTTATCCTCGCCACAGGTATGCGACCTTGGAAACACGCGGTAGAGCGCCTCCGTCAACGCACAAAAGACTTGCATACTGTCATTCATTACCCCCCAGCCAGCTCACCAGATATCCAATCACAAATCGAAGCTCTGACTGCGCGCGTCGCCGACTTAGAGACTCAGTTGAAAGAATGCAACGACACCGTAAAAGTCCTCACCGAAGACGTTTTCGACCACGTGGAAGGAGCTGTCGAGGGGTTAGAAAAATCTATGCGGAAGCAGGAGAGGAGGAATGATGTTTTCTACTCGGCGCAGGAATTAAGACTCGCAGCGTTGGAACAGAACATGGAAGCGTTACTGGAAAGGAAAGAAATTTCAGTGAACGGTTCGACTCTATCCTACAATCTTCCTTCTGCATTCCATGCGATTTTGGCTGAACCACTCGCACTCGTCTTTCCAGAGTGGACACGCAGCTCTCGCCGAGATAAACACCCACCATCTCCTCGCTCGTCTCCAAAAATCGGTCGTTCCCGTACTCCCACTAAACTTGAGACGATACCGGAAGGTGCCACTTTTACACCCAAGAGAGCTCGATACCGCTTTCCCTCCTTCCGTATTCCAGGTTTAAAATTTGTCCTGCGCATCGGCGACCTTGCAACCTTACCCGTCCGTCGGGTAGTAGCTTATCTTCTCACGGGCCGCATCTATGCGCCTAATGCCCCCACTTCTCTTTGAACAGTGTTGAGATTTTTTTTCTTATGACCATTGTTCTATTAGTATCGTAGGACATGTTTTCCATGTCTTCTCGCATTTTATCCACGCATTGATACTCCGACGATCCGTTTTCTCTCATGATTATTTTGCATGGCATCCATGAATAACTGTACTGTACGCTCGTGCGTCGAATTTTTGTATCAATATTAGTTGTAAGCAGTTGTCGTTCCTCCTGTGAAGCTTAGGCTACTCTGAAATTTACGACAGACGTCTGCACCCAGCTGGTTCATTTTCCAATTCTTCTACGTAAAAGTACCGTACAGCTTCCCTGGTACAAAAATCTCACGGTCGTCTAAGCTTAAAGTTTTTAGAACATGCCTTTTCTGGGCATTTGTTTGACGCTTACTGATTGCGGTTATCCCCTGTTGTGTAGGTGGTTCCTCGGTGAAGCATGCCATGGTACGTGTCCTTGTACTTTCTTCGGCCAGGAGCTTCTCTGATCTAGAAAAGGTCAAGTATACAGATTTTATGGCATCAGGGCCTTGTACTTCATTCCACACTGCTTTCAAGGGCGCATCTCATTGATTAAATGCAGTAGACCATCACGAAGACCTGTATGCTCTTCTCCCCAAATTTATTTTGTCATTAAAAATGCAAACAGAGATTCCGGTACTATCGTTCATTTCTGCGGCACTCGTTCTCTTTCCGCTGCCTTGGTATTGTCGGGCTGGCAACATTGCAGCAATGTCTATTGGAATGTGGCTCTTTGTTGTGAATGTGATCAGTGCGATAGATGCCCTCCATTGGACTGGGGCCTACCAGATACCGTTTCTATTCTGGTGTGACATCAGTAGGTGTTTTGACCTCGATTCTAGACAAGAACTGAAAATTCTTGTAGCTTCGGCGCTGATCACAGCCGTAAATGTAGCGATACCCGCGGCATGCCTCTGTATTTGCATTCACCTGGAACGGATGGCGTCTTTCCGTCAAACGTCCACCTTTGTAACAAAGCGACACCGTATCTTACTTGAATGTTTAATGTGCTTCGGAGTTCCATTAGTATATGCAGCATTGCGTGCGTATCTGCTACGTGTTCCCCTACAATTTTTATTGACGTTATCGGTAGATGTAATTGTTCAACCTCGACGCTTTGATGTGTATGAAAATTTCGGATGTCGCTCAGCGATATATCCCAGTACGGTTGCTTTGTTCGTGGCCTGGATGCCGCCGCTTGCACTTTCCCTTCTCACTATATTTTTTTGTGGTGAGTCACTTCATTATTATACACATCCCTACGAGGCTGAGGTTTTGCAGGTAGTACTTTGCGCCACTTTCTTTTTCATGGTGTCCACTTTTCGAGGACGCGTGCGACTTCCTCACTTACCTCTGGAGCCTACATTCGGCTCGTCAGTATGGCCATTTCAGAAGTCATCTGTACTATTGCCGCGACTGTAGTGGTCATGTCATTTAATCTGAGCTCAGGGCTGGCTCCTTGGGCAGACTTCATCCGAGATTTGACGGAGGTCTCGTCATTCAGCTCCGCTGCGACATCTAAATCAATCATCGCGATGCTCATCACTGAATGGGCGATTATGGTCGGGCAATCGTTCTTCTTCTTCGGATTTTTTGTACTGGGAGAGGAGGGGCGCAGTCGATTACATGAGGCTCTACAGGCTGTGCGCAAGGCTCTCAGCTTCTGTGAGAGACGGCCGACCTGCATCGCCGAATTCAAAGGTACATCTATAACAGGATGGTATGTTCCTTTGCATCGATAGAAGATCTCTTCTGAATATATCTCATCAGCGATTTGACACCGGTTCAGTCTTTGACCGTCCTTGAGTTCAATAGTACCACCTCTCAATCTAGTACAGCATGGACTCATCATGGTCATTCATCTGAGAAATCTCGTGCACCCTCTTCTGCCTCCTCGCGGCCCCCATCACTCGACCTTACAGGCGCGAAGCAATTGGAAGAAAGTCCTAGACTTCTTGATCCCGCACTCCTCCCTCTGGAATCACCTTCCAGCTACTCTACTATCGCATCTTCACACAATTCTCTCCAATCAAATTTTGATCCGCAACAACTTTTTCTACCTTCGCTGCAGTGGCCTGAACCCCCATCGACAGTCATTATTCGGTCGCATCTGAAGTCCTCTAGCACGAACTTTCTCTACACCGAAGGTTCGCCATTTTGTGGATCCGTGGTGCCACACGATTACTCGAGGAAATCAAATAATCGCAACACCACTATCTACATGACGGTAGTTAGGGAGGTCCAAGGAACATATTAACTTTCGATTTTCTTTTCTCATTCATCTCTTCGATTGCCGTTCGCGGTCGTTGACCCTGTGCCAGACAGTACTATATGTAATATTCTGTTAACTTTTCGCTTGCATATATTACCAAGTCCTGAGGTATTGTTGTTTATTTTCCTGCCTTCAGTTGTCATGACTGTCCTGTTGTAGCGACGTACTTCAGGTCTACTAACAGTTTGTATCCATAGATAACGTGTATGTCATTTTTTCCCGGAATATTAAAGCGTCTCAACTGGCCGTTTTCATTCTTTGTACATTTTTTATTGTCCTTCGCGGGTCGGATGGTATCAGACGCCGAATTTTGCCATGATACATGATGAGGTACTTATCTGTCGTTCCTTTCCCTACTTTCAATCCTCCTTTGTGTTGGTAGTGTCAGTGCTTTGGTCTGTTTCTATATATATCAACGAATACTACAGTTTTGTAATCAAACTGGCTATTAAATCGTTTTCATGGCACTATGGACCATGGTCTGTCTAGACTCTAGACTCTACAAGACGAGAAACGCGGAAAACATACTGAAAAAGGCAATTCTCTGAATTCGATTACGGCAACTGCCGCTCTTATTGTCCGTCGCTTTTGGATTATCGCTATTGTCTCAAATACTCTCATATAATCGTTAGTTTCTAAGAGCCATGGTTGAGGATTGTTCTTGCTTGCGAACCAACACCATCCATGCAGGAAAACGCTGTCAGTCCCTCAAGTTGCAGGCTTGATATCGTCCAACGTTTTACTAGTGACTCAGGCTCGCGCTCAATTCGGCTCTCTCTTCTCTTATGCTACTGAGGTACCCTTGGTAACACTTTGTATTCTGCGTTGGGGTGTAGACTGGCAAATCACCCGCAACAGCTGCGGTCTCAAGTCTCACCGGTCATTTTCGGGCCAAACAAAAAAAACAAGAGTGCTGCAAAAATACTAGGTGCATAATTCGCCGACGATTCAATTATTATTGACCGGTCCGACTTCTAGAGATTTCGTCTTTCACAGTTGGCACAACACTAGTAGGACCACGACAATCATACAAACTACATGCCTTTTGGGTAATATCTATTCCGGGACACACTCTCTTATCAGCTCTCATCGGAACTTTCTGATATCTTATGGTCATGGGACATTGGACCATGTGCCGCGCTCTGTCAATGAAGCCCTTCGGTGCGCCATTTAGGCGCATTTTGGGCGCACTTACATCACGGTTCATTCACTTTACCTTTTTGGTAGACAAACATGCGTCCATATATGTACATCAGTTTGTTGATCAAAAAGGAAATGTCGCAAAGTGTTCATAGTCTCA
Source organism: Suillus spraguei (assembly GCA_016800925.1). NCBI lineage: Eukaryota > Fungi > Basidiomycota > Agaricomycetes > Boletales > Suillaceae > Suillus > Suillus spraguei. Next base: position 106,174 of record JABCPU010000104.1, read on the forward strand.
AAACGTTTTACCGCACCCGAACACAAGGGGATGTCCAAATTCGATGATAAGGTGGATTGTGCTCTCGAAGGCTTTAATAGCAACGCTCCGTAATCTTATGAACAGTAGCTTCACCCGTAGACTTCACCCGTCTACGTTTTCTCTGCTCAGCTGCACCGTATCGCAGGATAGCTAGTCTTCCAAACCAGCCACCCGCACATCAGCAACTGCGTTGTCAAGATGTTCAATTCACCAGATTGGCTGTTCTCTATGTTTGCTTTCCTGGGATTCTTGTGCTGCATGATTCCGCTTCCCTGGCATCTGGAAGGTTAGTTATTTTACAGTATTTTTCAAATGTCCGAGCTCTGACCAATAATCTAGCATGGAACACTGGGACCTGTCTTTACATGATCTGGACTGGTCTATCATGTTTAATCCAATTCATCAACTCGATCGTTTGGAGGTCAAATGTGATTAACTGGGCTCCCGTATGGTGTGATATCTGTATGTATTTTCTCCATGTTCTCGCCGCGAAAACTCATGTTTGTTTCGTAGCAACTAAGTTCATGATCGGGGCCTCCGTTGCTATTCCTGCTTGTTCGCTTTGCATCAACCGTCGTCTCTACCACATCGCATCCGTTTCTTCTGTCACAAAGACAAGAGCTCAGAAGAGACGCGACATCATGACCGATTTGGCCATTGGCATCGGTATCCCCGTCCTGGAGATGATTCTACGTGCGTTCATTTGCCGAAAGGCGTTGAACTGTGATTGACGTGACACCCCAGAATATACCGTGCAGGGACACCGGTTCAACATTTTCGAGGAAATTGGCTGCTATCCAGCCACCTTTAACACTCCTGCTGCATATGTATTGGTATTTGCGTGGCCCATGGTCATTGGATGCTTCTCTGCTTACTATTGCGGTACGTTTATTCTGAAAATTGGTTAGCCTCACATTGATCGTTTTATGATCCAGTCCGCACTATCATCGAACTAGCCCAGCGTAGGGCACAGTTCATGGAATTCCTTGCTATGAACAAGAACCTAAGTTCCAGTCGTTACTTCCGCTTGATGGGTCTTGCTGGCATTGAAATGTTGTGCACGATTCCTCTGGGTGCCTATGTCCTTTACCTCAACGCCACCTCCCAACCAGTTTATCCCTATATCAGTTGGGAGAACGTGCACTCCGATTTCTCTCGCGTCGAACAATTTCCATCAGTACTATGGCGCATGAGCGGTCCTACTGTGTTGTCGATCGAGCTCAGCAGATGGCTCCTCGTTATCTGCGCATTTGTATTCTTTGCTTTCTTCGGTTTCGCAGATGAGGCCAGGAAGAACTACCGCCTTGCGTATGTTTCGGTTGCGAAGCGTGTCGGTCTTTCGACCGCTGGTACTATATCATCTTGGAGCACTGGGTATGTCGTCCCACCTCAACACTCGATTATGCGAATTAATGAGCCATGTTTCTTTCAGTTCGAAATCAGAGATGGCGTACAACAGTCATTCTGGCACTATGCCCGTGTTCGTCTCTCAACGCACCGAACAGAAGCGCGATTCTCTCACTTCTTTCACCACCGACCTCTCCATTGGCGAGTTCAACATCGCATTCAATGACACCAAGGAGATTCCATACTCGCCAACAGAAACTGCCGTGGGTTCCATGTCGAAAGATTCACTCCCATGCACGCCTGTTGATGGGCAAGCAATGCCTATACCAGATGTACCCACTCTTGCAAAGCCATACCCTGCTGCGCTTGACATCAATTCAGTTCCTCGGCTCGTCGCTGATGCACCTGAATCACTGCGCAATTCAGTCGATATCGTCTGATCTATATCCCCAAAAAATCCTCTTTCTTACTTTCTCCTTCCATTCCTTACATGGTTATCTTATTGTATTTTTAGCTCGTCCACTCTCTGGAATTTGGAGTAACCGCTTTGTTATCATACCCACACTACTCTCTTCATCGCTATTTGTATCACATATAGACAGTGTAGCAATCTTCGTAGGTCGGCCGAATAGAACTTTTTTAAATGAAGTGGAGTGCGTTGGGATTTCATATCAGTGAAATGGTCAACACGGGGTGGAGATACGGTTTGATCTGTAGGCCGATTTGGATGCTACCTAGATCTGACACGATGTGCAGTGCACACCTTGTCACTTCGTGCACTGTACGATTCTCGGCACGATCATCGATCATTCATGTTCTCTTGAGAATCCCAGAAGTCTATCTCACATTCCAACAATTGGGGTGCACCTCAAGCCACGCAGATTGCCTCTCAAAATCCTCACCGTTCATCAACCAGTTTCCCAGACGACGGTAACGACTTAAAAGGCTGTAGGATTTTGAAGCTCGAATGGCATGAGCTGACAAACGAAAGAGGTGCCTGACAGAAGTGAGCCTCAAGTGCTGAGACCTTCGAGGCCACTTTGCTGCTACCAGGCTCAATGGTGTTGGCTTGGTCATCAAGAGAATACCATTGCGCCTGGTAAGTGCTGAGACCTTTTTGGAAGTTCGTCCTGGTTCATCTGACACATGAATCCCTCTTCGTGCGCTGGCCCGGTTTGGATGAGGCTTATTAGCAATATTGACTTTCTGGTGATAGTGCGTGCGCTCAACATGTCACCAGGTTCAACTTGTGTGATCCTCGGCAAGGTTCACGGTAATAACGGCGTCGCATGGAGAAGGCCACCAAGCACGCCGCCGTGTTCAGTATTGGTATTGCGTACAGATATTTACCCTAAGAGGGCGTCACATCGACGGCAAGACTAAATCGAACAGAAATAACGTGGAAGAGGGTATAATTGATGATGCAGAGTGAGAGATAATATGTAGATGCGTGAACGGTTGCTGTATTTATGAGGGAGCAGTAAGAAGCCAAATACTAAACAATACTGTGTCCAATCGCTGCGCATCACGTGGTAAGCTGGGTTAAAACTCATCCCCTTGGATACATACTTTAGTGAAGGTACTTTCTTGCGCCAATGATCTTGCACGATGTGACCGAATGCTTGCCAACATCGTCTGCGTTCGTGTTTTGTCAGATGAGTCTTTCCTGCATTCACTGCAGGAAAAGAATCAACTGCCATCTCACAATCGCTCGCTACTCCTTCCAGTCCGCAGTGACGTCTTTTTGTTATCGAACTTGGACCATACCGTGTCATCACCCGCACTCATAACAGGGTCTTGCTTAAGCATCATCGGTAGTGCCATCTGCATCCACTGCTCTTCGACTCTAGGCAGACTCGACTCTTCACTTTCGATCTCAGTATCCTCCAGGATCTACCTGCCGTCCACCGACGCCTGATCTTAGCTACTCGCTTACGCCCAGAGTCATCACACGGGGATCACCCTATTCAGATGTCAAGTTTTATGGACATGTCAACCCCGCCGCCGCCATCCAGTCAGATCGTCGCTTTTTCGGGCGCACAAAAAGATAAGATACTGCAGCCAGTACCGATTCCGTTCACGTTCTTGCTGTCGAACGATGTGTAACATGCCTACAGCAACATGTACCGCATTTATAGCAAGATCAAGAGATATCTTGACCGTGCACTGCAGGCTCCAGGACAACACTGAAAACACTGCCTCGATCTCCGCACACGCCTCTCTCAGTCTCCGAAAACAAGCAAGGCTATACGCGTACCCTCGCAGCTGGCGTGAGTGTCAGTTGTTATGGTGCAATTGGACTTAACAAAAAATGCAGCGGTCGTGATAAGTGGTCTATTGCAAGTGCGTTGAGAGCGTACATTGTGGGGGGTGTGGCGAGAAGTAGCGCTCCATACACTAGAAAATTGGTGACTAAGGAGCCAAGCAAGTGGTTTTCGAGGTCCTTTGCGAACTTCGAAGTACATTCGGTACAAGTTTTAGTATTTATTGACGAGTCTTCGGACTTTTAGTCAAGGCAATAGGGAAGCGAGCCTCTAGTTGGGAACAATAACATGGTCACCTAATAACTTGTACTCTTTAGAATGGCAGTCTTTATTGTACACAAAATTCCCTAACACACAGCAATGGTGGCACAACCACTAGAACCGTGGAGACATTAAAACGGTGGCAGCTGTACAGAGTAGCTTGTGTTTATACGTACCGTTTTCTCCTTTGCTTTCAGTTAGTAACAGTATGGTCGCAGCTAAGATCTGCTTGCTTCTCTGTGCCACAGGAGCACGGTATTATCCGATCACACCCCAACTGCTAGACCTTCTACAAAGGAGCGTTTGAATCCTACCGGTTTAGAAGTCGTTGCTCCTTGGTTGCATATTTTAATGAAGGTATTTTCTTGCGCCAATCCCACACATTCATGTTACTGAATGCTTGCTTTTCAAGAGCATCATCGTGTAAGCTGACCTCTTACTACGAGCTTACCTTATCATACGTCACATGACCTACCCCCATATATTCCGCCACTTTCCAACCATTCGGATCAGACTCGGGTCTCATACCTACCATCACCTATCAATTAGTACAACGCTCAAAGAATCCACAGTTTCGTCCTGTTACTCTCACTTGATCCGTTTAGTGTTCCTTGTCGTTTTCCCGGGCAAGGTTCCACATCGGTGTTTGTACTTTGTCAGATATCATTCTTGCATACACAGCAGACAACCGACCGCCATCTCGAAATCGCTCACTGCCGCAGTGACTTATGTTCGTTAAACCATACCCTGTCATCGCCCGCACTCATAGCTGGTTCCTACCTAAGTTTCATCAGCAGTCCCATCCGTATTCAATGCTACTCCACTCTAGGCAGGTTCTTCACTTTCGACAGGATCACAAGCTAGTCACATCTGGCCACCCTAGCTATGCTGGTGGATTATGCGTCTTTCTGGGCATCTTGCTCTGTCATTTTCAAACCCGATCGTGGTTGGTCTCTTGTTCGGGCGTCATCGGACCAGGGGGTCAAGTTGACTTTGGGATGCATTTGGGTGGGTTTGCTTAGTCTTCTTTATTCTGGACTTGGGGGGCGGGTCCAGAAGGAGGAGGCGATGTTGCAGGGAAACTTCGGAGATCAATGGAAAAGTTACGTGAAAAAGGTTTGATTCCATGGCTGTTCACCGTGACTCAGTTTCTGCAACCCTAGGATTATAGCAAGATCACCGTCTCTGTCTTCGTCGAAAAAAAAGGTTTTTAGGCCATATTATGACAATGATGATCGATCCCGGCACTTATGATCATTGCCATGTGTAATTCTACTAGCGACGGGTGAGTTGCATCAATCATTGATCAACCTCAATATGTCTGACTCGGATCCAGTTCTCCAAGCCAGAGCTCTTCTTTCATTAACGAGGGCCAATATAATGTGAAGTCCTTGAACGTTGCTATCCTCGTGCTGGCTACTGGTTCAATATGACATATGTCGCATAATATATACGAGTGGTGTAAAGGGCCCGAGGGGGCCGCCTTCCCCTGTGGTGATGTCCCCTCCATCTCATAATGTCAACCCACCGACATACGAGGACGGTCCATCGCGAACGCCTGTGCAGTGGAAGAACTGAATACATTGTGTAGCACCTTCATGAGGATTTCATGGAGTTGATATATCTACTGCATATTTTTTTCCGTATCAGATTGGACTACATATTTCGATACCCTTTGTATTCTATTGCGAATAAGTGATTTGCCTTAAAACAATAACCTAGCATGCTGACAGCAAGCCATATCCTGGGTTCTAGAGCTCATCGGCGAGTGTTCGCCTCCGCTTTACTTGCCGTTTAGGCGGCTCGTCGGTGACAAACAGGGTGAGGAAATCGTCTGCAATGCCAGCAGCAAGGATGGCAGTGATATCGGCTAGATTGGACTGAGCCCCCCCTTGTTCTTAAATCCGGGAAATGTATCTTACCATTATCGTATGCTGGAGCAACCTCGACAATATCAGCCCCACTACAAATGTGTCGTCAACTGTTTGTACAGGCCCGTGAATGATGAAAAGAATCTTACACAAAATTCAATCCGGCAAGACCTCGAAGGATTCGTTTGGTTTCTCGACTGGTCCATCCAGCAGGCTCTGGCGTACCAGCTACCTAGACATCAGTAACTTCAAAGCTACCCTAGTGATATGGCGCTCACTCGCAGGTGCCTGACTAGGGTCTATCAAAGAGTAATTAGTATACAATGTTAGCGATCAATTGGAATATCTACAGACCAATGGTATCAATGTCAAAGCTGATGCAGGAGGCAATCGACATCAATATTGTGATCAGCAACACACTGCTCGGGACAGACCTCAGGTAAACAGGAGAGTTGCCGATGCGTTGTCGGATATGCTTAACAATCTCATCTATTCCAAGGTCGTCGATATCATCAGCCATGATAAGGTCAAAGCCAACTTCTTCGTCATGTTCGATCAACTCAGGGCCCTGTCCATTCAAAAGTGCGTCAGCTTGAGCTAACTTGAGACCCAAGGAACGTCCTGACCTCCATTTTGTTCCTGATCCCAGCATGAATACTGGTGTTGGACATAAGTCCTTCTTCAAATGCGAATGTGAAGTAGGTCCCATGGTTGACCCTGGACTGCCTGGTGAAGCCTCCCGAGCTCGGCCAGGTGTCGATATGTGCATCGAAGTGAATGACAGATATAGGACCATAAATCTGATGAAGAGATCGAAGAATCGGAAGCACCTAGGAATCATTTGATATATAAAATAAGGGAGATTGGCAAGGGTATCATGCTATCTCACGATGGTATGGTCTCCGCCTACCAGTATAGAATCAATTCCATATTCGCGAACGAGATGATCCGGGGCTCACCTAATGTCAGTATACGAGGGTGCTCCACTCCATCACGCGCAAGCTTTGCGGTGCGCGCACTAGCCCTTCCATTCACGGGTCGTGTCAAAAGTGTGGTATATGCAGTTTCAATTTGATCAACAGCTAACGCGGGGATCGCTTCTTGGACCTGAACCAGGTGGCACCCCGACTAGGACCCCGGAAACCAACCGCCGACAACGCGCTCAACAGCGCTAAGGACGCCCAGAGGCGCCCCAGCGGTCACCAGGACACCAGACAAACCGCCAAAACCCTAGACCAAGAACCAAGAACGAAGCAACAAAGCAAACAAAATGCCAACAATCAACTCAACGAGCCCGGTCACCACGACAACCACAGGTAGGGCCAACCGACGGACAGCAGCTGATAAACCTTTGCTTTCAACCAGTAGACCCATACAAGACCACATATCGGGCACAGGAACGAAGACAGATGTTGTCAACCTGAACACAGCACGAAAAATCTTGTCCATGCACAGTCTCGTAATGCCAACAGCCGGTAGCATGTTGCAATCAATCTCGGTAGCTTTATTCGAATTTAGTATCACAGCAAATCTAGGCGCCACACATACTGACATACTACGAGCAATTGCACTAATAATACAGGAAGTCGATACAGAAATAAACACGGAAAACATCATAGAAAAAGTCAAAGCCCTAATAGGCGGACCAATTGCGACCCTAGACGAGAAAGTCGAGACATTAACAGAAACAATAGACGCGCAAAAGAAAACAATAGAGTTGATGACGGAGGTACGCACCAACTTGAAATCATCAGCGGAAGATTTGGGAAAGATAGCTGGAAACATGAAGAGCACAACGCCACAAAGAACGAGTGATGAACGGTCTGACGGACCACGAACGTTTGCAGACGCAGCCAAAACTAACATCCCTGCCCCACTAACGAAGGTACTAGCGAGAAGCAAGACACAGGCAAGGCAAATCCTAGTCGACAGACGATCACAGCTCTTCGCCAACTCTCTGAAAGACCTAACGGAGGCGCAACTAGTAGCAAAGGCCACCTTAGCAGTGGAGCAAATGTCAAAGGAGAAAGTCGTACTTCCAACATCAATCAACTTCATCTCAGCACGCCGTCTCCCTCATGGAGGAGTCCTTTACGAGCTCAACTCACCCGAGGCAGCAGAGTGGTTCAACGTGGCAGCAAACCGAGGATACTTCCTGGAACACTTCGGAGCGGAAATAGTGATCAAGGAGCGAACGCACAACATTATAGTGGAAAATGTACCAGTAACCTTTGTACCCAACAACCCAGCAGCACTAGCGGACGTCGAGAAGAAGGCGGGCTTGAAACCAAAAACGATTAGCAAGGCGCGATACATCAAACCGGAAGCAAGGCGCAAACCAGGACAACGAACAGCCCACATAATAGTGACCTTTAACTCCAAGGAGGGAGCAAATCAAGCCATCAAGTTCGGCCTGACAATCGAAGGTAAGAAAGTATATGGAAGAAAGCTAATACCAGAACCGACCAGATGCCTCAAATGCCACTCGTTCGAAAACACTCACATGGCCGCAGAATGCCCACAGGAACAGGAGACGTGCGGTACATGCGGGGAACACCACCGAACAGCCGCGTGCCAAGTCACAGACCAAAACGAGTTCTTCTGCAGGAACTGCAAAGTGAAGGGCCACGCGGCCTGGAGTCGACAATGCCCGACGTTCACGAAGAAGTGGGATGGACACAAGAACCGCAATGAAGACGCTAAGTACCGATTTTTCCTCACAGAAGACCCTCTTACCTGGGAACCACTAACGAGTCAAAATTTTGAAGAGAACAACGAGACAGCCCCAATATGGCAGCAAGCGACGGAGGATCATCAACCACAACGATACCCACCACCAAGAAACAGAGCGGAACATGGACGGCCCACCAACAACAACAACAACAACCAAGAACACGAGGAACGGAACCTCAACAACAGGAACGCCAACCGAATCCCATTGGGAGGTCAATCCCGAATCCCAGAAGCATGGCAGATGACAAGACCTCAAGCAGACCACCGAACACAATGGAAACTACCCACCCAAGAAGAGACCGAAACGCAATCAACACCTCCAAGATGGTCTAGCTCCCCTTACGGCTCCCTCCACGAACCCTACAGCCCACAAAGAGGGTGGGACCAGGACCATGCCGGAAACTAGTGATGGATGACGCCGACAACACACACCAAGAACGCGAAGACTTGAAAATCTGGCAGCAAAACCTTCGGAAATCCAACAACGCATGGGAGCACATGCTGAAAAACTTAAACCCGCACGTATACGATATAGCGTGCATCCAAGAACCATATCTCAACCCCGTGAATCTTGCTAACGCCTCCAATCTAAGACAGTTCTGGGACGTAATCTACCCAACGGACCACCACGCAAACCCAGGACGATCACAGACGATAATCCTAGTCAACAAGAGACTATCGAAAAACAATTGGCACATTATACCACTCAAGTCAGCGAATGCTATGGCGATAGAGCTAACGGGGGCTTTCGGCAAGGTGCGTATCTACAACATGTTACAATCGTACGTGCCCCTATTCATTTTCTTACCTCATTTACCGTGTATATTACATAACATGACTCTGACTCATATGCTCAACGCATCTGTACTATAGTTGCCTTCCATCTTTGGATATGCACTTACGTTCTCACACTTCTCTTGGTCTGTGCGCACATATTGGCCTATTTAAGCACAGTGTACTTGTAGTAGATTCGCTACTTTAATCTTACTGGGTTTTACCTGGAATCTCCTTCGCTTAGGTCTCCAACCTAAGTCGTCTTGAATCGTCTCTAAGTCTAAGCACTCCTTAGCCTTAGTCTCTATTCTCGCGGATACCTCTTGGACTTATCCTAGAGGCTGAACCCTTGATCGTACTTGGAACGCGTTCCTTGTACTTTCACCTTGTCCTCTTCTGGACATTGTAAGAACTCCCAGCAGACCGTCTGTGTCTTTTCACTGTCGCTGGTGACGCCACCCCAGTTCGTAACAAAAGATTAAAGTCTATTTTGATCGTCGACTATCCAGTCTTCGACCCTGAACTCTGATCGCTTCGATCAGCAGACTAGCGTATGCGTACGCTGAGCAGATTGTCAAGAGAAGCCCTCTGACAGAAGAAAGCCCTAACGGACAGCAAGACAGCGTGTGTAGGCACCGAGAAAGTATAACTCATCAGAAGAATCATCAACCATGTCGACCAAAGAATTCGAATACAAGATCGGTCAACCGATTGGTTTTGATGGAGATCGCGATAACTCTCGCGAGTTTATCCAGTCGTGCAATCTGCACTTTGACATCAATGAAAAGCTTTACACCACCGACAAGCAGAAGATCATCTACATAACATCCTTCATGACTGAAAAGAATGCCAAATCTTGGAAGGAACAATTCCTCGAACACGCCCAATCCACCGACACTTCTGGACAAAAAGTTGGTTATGGGACAATGGTGGATTTTATGAAGAGCTTCAAAGAAGCATTCGAACCAGTGGATACCAGAATGACCGCGCTTACGCGCCTTAGAGATCTCAAGCAAGGAACTGGAGATCTTCATACCTATGTTGCCGACTTTGAGGCACTTGCAGCCAAGGCTCATATCACCAATAACGCAACGAAGATCCAATTCTTCCAAGATGGTCTCAACTGGGGTATCCTTACAAAGCTTTTCAATACGGGAGATGTCTCCGAAATATTCAGAGATGTTGTGTTGCAATGCGTTGCTATTGACAACGCCCATCATCGGCTTAATGCCATGAGGACGCGTCATGTTCCACAACAGAAGAAGAAGAACTATGGAAATGCGCGGTATACTCCGAACCGTGATTCCAACGCAATGGTCGTAGATCGAATCTCCGACACGGAAAGGTCCGAATGCATGAAGAAAGGACAATGCTTCGGATGCAGAAAAACAGGACACCGCATCCATAATTGTCCTGACAGAAAGAAGAAGACCCCGCTCCGACAAACCGAAGTCAAAGGGGAAGACGAAGATGAAGAAACTATAAGACGGGTTGTACAGGATTTTTGATGTGGAGAAACAAAGACTCGACGTATGTTTCTCCCAATGTAATACTAAGACTTGTACGCGCTGTAGGTGAAAGAAAAGAACTTCGTGTCCCAATCACCCTCCATTCGCGTACTCGTTTGAAATCCGTCGACACTACCGCTGTTATCGATTCAGGAGCAGCAGGAACATTCATCTCAGAAGAGTTTGTGAAACTCCATCAAATCACACGACGAAAACTCAAGGAACCATTTCGAGTTACAACGGCAGATGGAACTCTCATAAAAGGAGGACCAATCACGCATTACTGCCTCCTAGTGGTCAAGATTGACGATCAAACCATGTATGGAAAATTCAATATCACCAAACTAGGAAGGAGAGATCAAATCCTTCTTGGCATTCCTTGGTTACGAGCAATGAACCCAATTATAGATTGGGCTGCTGAAACGCTTGTCCTTTCACGGACAGAGAAATCAGACGAAATCGAAATTGATCTGGACGAAGATCGGAAGAAGAACGGGTTGCCTCAACTTTTCAATCATGTTAAGTGGCAACATTCCCGCCTTCCGAAACCTAGCATCGCATCTCCTATTGAGATCCCTGAAGACTCGGAACCAGAAGTACGAATGCCCCGTACTACCGAACCAACTCCACGCGTACAACTGCCGCAGGCAGTATCACCAATCCCTCGTGCAGAGAAGCGTAAGAACGAATCTGAACCCGAACATCGGGTTGGACAAGAACCTGTTGAGCAACGGCCAATAGAAGAACAGAAACAAGGAAAGAGGAAACCGGAAGAAGAACTTCCAGGACGAGATACCAACGTACCGAAACTATCCAAGTTCTTCGTTCCCCCGAAAACTCTTTCAGCTTCAATTGAAGAAATCCCCGATAAAGAAGAACCCGTGCCCTCGTTGATCCCAACTGAGGATGATGACCAATTTGACACCATGCACGATGTTTGGCATGCGCCAGAAGTGCGCGAAATCTCCTCTTATGAACTAGGAGAAGGAGAATTTCTTGTGGAATATGATACCGACGGGATTAGCATGAGGATTATAGAAGAATATCCATGGATACACCCTTAACACGGGATGGAACTTCTCACCTTGAACAATCCTCTCCCTATTCTTCGATTCCACTTCCTCCTCCGAAATATAGTAACAAAGCTCAGGAATTCGCTACGGACGAGAAGGAGAAGAAAAAGAAACCCTTCGAAGAATTGGTCCCGGATTATTTGCATGACTTCGCAGACGTCTTTGCTAAAGACGGATTAAACAAACTACCCCCCGAACGCCCTGGTATCGATCATCGGATCGACACCAAACCCGGTTTTATTCCTCGTACGTCTAAGGTCTACCCGCTATCGGAAAAAGAACGCGCTGCTGTCAAAACGTTTATCGATGAAAACGTTGCGAAAGGCTTTATCTCGGAATCGAAGTCACCTCAAGCTAGTGGCTTCTTCTTTGTGGGAAAGAAGAGCGGAGAACTACGTCCCTGTCAAGATTATCGCTACATCAATGATTGGACAGTCAAAAACGCATATCCGCTCCCACTTCCTATTTCCCTTGTCGCACGCCTTCATAATGCACGGTTCTTTACAAAAATGGATATCCGGTCCGGTTATAACAACATTCGCATCCATCCTGACGACAGATGGAAAGCTGCTTTTACCACGGAATTTGGCCTCTTTGAACCGAACGTCATGTTCTTCGGCCTCTGCAATTCTCCAGCAACTTTCAAGCATACATGAATCGCACCTTTCAACAAGAAATCAATGAAGGATGGATGGTTATCTATATGGACGATATCCTGATTTTCTCTACGACAATGGCAGAACACCGTGAACGGACCAGACGAGTTTTGACAAAGATAAGGAAAGAACATCTGTTCTTGAAACCGGAGAAATGCACCTTTGATGCAGAAGAAGTGGAATACCTCGGAATGATAATTTGCCCCGGACAAGTTGCTATGGACACCGCCAAGACCAAGGGAATCTCCGAATGGCCAACCCCGAAATCTGTAAAAGATGTTCGGTCATTCCTCGGTTTTTGCAACTTCTACCGCACATTCATTTCCCACTATTCGGACATCGCCAGACCCCTCATCGACTTGACAAAGAAAGATAAGGTCTTTGAATGGTCAACCGAATGTATGGACACTTTCGAAGAACTGAAACGACGCTTCACTTCCCAACCGGTACTCCGTAATCCTGATCCCTCCCGACAATTTGCGATTGCTACCGACGCTTCGCTTGTAGCAACTGGCGGAGTTCTCTTACAGACTGATGAAAATGGTGTTTATCACCCATGTGCATATCTTTCCCAGTCTTTAAACCCCGCAGAACGCAATTACCAGATCTTTGATCGGGAACTCCTTGCTGTGATCCGGGCATTGAACGAATGGCGTCATTATCTCGAAGGAAACCCACACCCGTCCTGGTATTCACCGACCATAAGAACCTTCTGTACTTTAGAAGTGCACAGAAGCTCACCCGTCGCCAAGCACGTTGGCAATTGATCTTGTCTATTTACAACATCGAACTGCATCACGTTGCAGGTACTAAATTAGCAGTACCGGATGCACTATCCCGCCGACCTGACTATGACTCCGGCAAAGACGATAACGAAGACCAAACCCTCCTCCCTGACGCTCTATTCGTTCATCTTATTGACACTGATCTAAAGGATGTACTGTCCTCCTCAGATCCTCTCGACGACCCTGTTTTCAGAACAGCGTCTGACGCCCTCGATGGCGTGTGCCTTCCTCCCATGAAATCGGCACTTTCTGATTGGAAGATTGAGGAGAACGTCCTCTATTTTAAGAATCGCGCTTATATTCCACCGGCACATTGCTCCGATATCCTGAAAAGGTATCATGATCATCCTACCGCGGGACACCCCGGTAGATTCAAAACTGAAGAACTCGTCAAACGAGAAGCTTGGTGGCCTGCAATGGGCTCTTATATTCGGAAATACGTCGAGGGTTGCGCCCTTTGTCAGCAGATGAAAGCGGATACTCATCCTGTTCGTCCTCCGCTCATGCCTATTCCTTCATCGGCTGTTCGCCCGTTTTCCCAGGTCTCCGTTGATCTTATCACTGACCTCCCCGTCTCTGGAGGCTTTGACAGTATCATGGTCGTGGTAGACCATGGCCTTACGAAGGGGGTAATTATTATCCCTTGTTTAAAAACTATCGCGTCAGAAGGTGTGGCCAAGCTATTTTTAAAACATGTTTACCGACGATTTGGACTCCATGACAAAGTCATCTCGGATCGAGGACCGCAATTCCTATCTCGCTTCTCAAAGGAACTTGCCCGACTTCTTGACTATGTCATCGCTCCATCCATGGCTTACCACCCGCAGACTGATGGTCAAACGGAAAGGCTCAATCAAGAACTTGAAACATACCTTCGCATTTATTGCCGTAACAACCCTGAAGATTGGGTAGAACATCTACCAATCGCTGAATTCGTTCACAATCACCGAAAGCACGATGCGCGTAACGCATCACCCTTCTATTGATGATGGGATACGAACCACGTGCCATTCCCCACCTTATTCCCGATTCATCAGTCCCCGCAGCAGAAGATCGAGTACGATCTCTGCAAAAGATAAGAGAAGAAGCAATCGCCTGTCATAACATTGCCATGCAGACAATGGCCGAACGATCCCGAGGAGATAAGTACATCCCATGGAAGATCGGAGATAAGGTTTGGCTATCCGCCGCTAATCTTAGACTAAAACTCCCATCAAGGAAATTAGCACCGAAACGATACGGACCTTTCCCGATCATCGATGTCTTATCACCCATCACGTTCACACTCAAACTCCCTCCGCAGTGGAAGATCCACCCCACGTTCCATGCTTCTGTTTTATCATCCTATAGCGAAACAGATGTGCACGGCCCGAATTTCCCTGAACCTCCACCTGATATCATTGAAGAAGAAGAAGAATACGAAATAGAAGCAATTCTTTCTCATAAAGGAACCGGCATTCGCCGACGCTACCTTGTTTCCTGGAAAGGATATCATCTGGAGATAACGAATGGCTCCCAGAAAAGAACTTGAAGAACTCCGCTCGAATATTGAAAGCTTATAAGAAGCAACACGCCCTCTGATTATCCTTCAGTCAAATCAACTCGCGTCAAGCACCTGATTAACTACCTTTCAAAATGTCTTTCCCCACTGCTTACATCACACCCGTCATCGCTGCCACCAATGACTCCGACTCTGAACCTGAACGATACGGAACCATCACCGCTGAAATTGATAACTCCTCTTACATCGAAGCCGCCATTCTCTGCGAGGGACATGCCCTTGAAATCGAAAGAATCCTCACTGAAAGAGGCGCCTTCCCTGCCCTCCTCATCGTCAACATCATTCGTATTGCAGCCCTCATTGAAGCCACTGCCAAAGAAACAGTGAAATTACTCTCCGTCACCGCTTCCTTCATCTTCAAAAACGCATTCGTGCTTACGCTATGTTGCTGCTTCCCGATTCCTTTAAGAATGATGTTGAAGAAGCTATTCACATCATTGCCGAGCGTCGAGCAGGTGTTGCTCGACCTCCCTCTCCGCAGGAAGATACGCCACTTCCTATCCCAGCACCCTCTTCTTCACGCGCTCATTCTAGTCTTGACGCCTTTACTGGCCTATATACTGCTGTCCAACAGATCGGACAACTTACCAATGAGGTTGTCGAAACGATCCAGCAATCAGTCGCTGAAACAAGAGCGGCTAGAAGTCTAGTAGAAGAAGCCATCACTGATCTACAACAAACACAGTCGGACCTTGCATCTCCCCGAACACCATCCCCTATCGAACAATCAACTTCTTCACTTCCCGCCACGGTCACTCTTGATTGCCCTGATTGGCTGTACGAGCCCTGCACAGAAGAGCAGGTTAAAGCAGCTAAACTATTGGGTATCCCCGCAACCGAGTTGGTAACACTCGGTCCTCGACTTCGCGACCTTCATATCCATCCCCCCATGTCCATCCCATCGTCATTCGGTCCTATGGATCCCAGTTCACCAGTCTTAGTAAAAGACTTTGGTATCACTTCCTCCTCTTCTCCTACCGAACTTCTTGCAGCTGCTAAGCGTGCAGTTACCCCGGACCTTCCTGAATCAGCGTACACATTATCCTCCGCTCAACAGACACAACTTAAGCGGCAGAACACCCTTGCCTTAAAACGTATTTGTGCAGAGAAAAGAAGGGACTCTAAAACGACGCGCTGGTTTGGAGGAAGCTAAGTACATGATGGGTGGATCCTTTGCTGATGAAGATTACGAATGGAGCGACGATCCTATCTACTATGCGAACCAAAGTGATTGAAAGCCGGTGACTTTCAGTATAATACGGGGGTAATGTTACAATCGTACGTGCCCCTATTCATTTTCTTACCTCATTTACCGTGTATATTACATAACATGACTCTGACTCATATGCTCAACGCATCTGTACTATAGTTGCCTTCCATCTTTGGATATGCACTTACGTTCTCACACTTCTCTTGGTCTGTGCGCACATATTGGCCTATTTAAGCACAGTGTACTTGTAGTAGATTCGCTACTTTAATCTTACTGGGTTTTACCTGGAATCTCCTTCGCTTAGGTCTCCAACCTAAGTCGTCTTGAATCGTCTCTAAGTCTAAGCACTCCTTAGCCTTAGTCTCTATTCTCGCGGATACCTCTTGGACTTATCCTAGAGGCTGAACCCTTGATCGTACTTGGAACGCGTTCCTTGTACTTTCACCTTGTCCTCTTCTGGACATTGTAAGAACTCCCAGCAGACCGTCTGTGTCTTTTCACTGTCGCTGGTGACGCCACCCCAGTTCGTAACACAACATATATAACCCCTGCGATAGCGATAGCACACTCCACTTCATGGAGAGGCACATGGTGTCTGAACGAAACTCCCAGAGACATCGCACGCAGCAGCGAATCGCTCAAGGCGACAACACTGTATATAATGAACATATAATCTGGCTAGGCGATTTCAATCGCCACCACCCAATGTGGGAAATGCAACATAATGTACATCTCTTCACCGCGGCGAACTTAGACGCCGCGGGAGTACTGATAAACCTTCTATCACTATATAACTTAGTCCAGGTTCTCCCCCCAAACATAGCCACTCTAGAGGCATCAAACACCAAAAACTTAACGCGCCCAGACAATGTATTTTGTTCAGCAGATCTTGAGCACTCGTTCACGCAGTGCAGTGTAGAGTACCAGCTACGCCCAGTAGTAACTGACCATTTCCCCATAATTAGTACCATCAACCTCCAACCAGAACGAATTGAAACCAGCCCCAAGCGCAACTTCAGAGACACGGACTGGGAAGAGTTCCGGGAGGTCCTTGAAACTAAACTAGACGACATCCCACAGGCAACGGAAATCAAGACACGAGAACAGTTCGACGAGGCGTTCAAGGCACTCACAACAAGCATCGCCGAAACAGTAGAGAAGTGCGTACCGAAGACCAAACCATCCCCGTACGCGAAGAGATGGTGGTCGAAGGAACTGGACACCGAACGAAAAGCAACACACAAACTAGGAAGGATATCAAGAAAGAAATTAGCGAGACGAAACGACCCAGTGCATGAGGAATATAGAATCGCACGAAACCGATTCTCAGAAAGTATCAAGCGAGCGAAGACAAACCATTGGACAGAATGGTTAGAGGAACTGACATTCACAGGAGTATGGACCTTTCATAGATACGTAGCAGGCGACCCTTCCGACCAGATACACACAAGGATCAAAACCCTCCAAGACCCGAGGGCAAACAATCAGGACAACACGACGCAAGATAACACCCGAAAGAGCGAGCTACTTTACGAGGTATTCTTCAGAACGCCGCCAGAAGATGACCAAGTGAACCCGGACTTCGACTACGACCCTCCAATATGTGAATTCAGACCAATCACGAACCAGCAAGTACACAGAGCAATCGCGAAACTATCACCGTTCAAAGCCCCAGGACCCAATGGGATAAGCAACGTAGTATTCATGAAATGCGCTGACCTTCTTGTACCATTCATGGCACCAATATACAGAGCTACGTTCACCCTCGAAGTGTACCCGAACGAATGGAAATGTTCCTCGACGATCGTACTCAGGAAGCCAGGAAGGCCAGACTACAGTGTCCCGAAGGCATATAGACCGATAACGCTATTAGACACGATGGCTAAGATCCTTTCATCATGTGTTGCCGACGATCTAACATATATTGCAGAAGAACACCATCTATTACCCCCAACCCACTTCGGCGGTCGACCGGGACGATCAACGGTAGACTCCCTCCACCTGCTAACTAAGTTCATAACAGATTCCTGGGCGTCGAAAACAAACAACCACGTTTCCCTACTCTTCCTTGACGTAAAGGCGGCCTTCCCGAGCGTGGTAGCAAGCAAGCTACTACACAACCTCAGAAAAGCAAGAATACCAAAGGAATATGTAGATTGGTACAAACGAAGACTGGACAACAGAACGACGCATCTCTTTTTCGACGACTACCAGTCAAACTTGTTCAATGTGTCAGATGGACTAGACCAGGGATGTCCGCTATCCCCAATGGGCTTCATCTTCTACAACGCACCAGTCCTGCGAGTCGCAGACCCGAGACCCAGCAAAGGAGAACTGAGTCTAGGATTCATCGACGATGTAGCGCTAATAGCAAGAGGGCGCTCATACGAGGAATCAAACGCAAAGGTCAAAAACATGATGGAAAAGCAAGGAGGTGCACTTGACTGGAGCGAGGAATACAACGCTGAGTTTGAGCTAGACAAAACCGCACTAATTTGTCTTTCCAGGATACGAGTTCGAAGCACCGAAAACCCCAACAAGACAGTCCCTACGCCACGAGTACCCATCACCATCCGCGATCACACAATCCAACCTTCGAAGTCGCACAAATTTCTAGGAATCATCATCGACGAAAATCTAAACTTCAAGGAGCAGGCGGCCCACGCACTGGCCAAAGGAACGAAGTACGCGCTAGCATGTAGCCGGATGATACGTCCGACGAAGGGAATACACGGGAAACTGATGAAAAAACTGTATGAGGGAGTAATCGTCCCGAAGATGTTGTACGCCGCAGATGTGTGGTGCGCAGGTCTAGTAGAAAAGGGGAGGGGGAAAAGGGGGAAAGGGCGAGGAGCAAGAGGCTTCGCCTCGCAGATGGCGCGAGTGCAGAGAATGGCAACCATATCAATTACGGGAGGACTAAGATCAAGTCCCACAGACATGCTAGACGCGCACGCTAATGTACTACCTTTTCAGCAGACTCTTCGAAAAGCGTGCTACAGAGCCACGCTCAGAATGGCGACACTCCCACAGAAACATCCACTAGCCAAGGGAATCAAGAACGCATACGATTACGGCAAAGAGAGAGATTTTAAGGGGAAAAAACGCTATCCATCCCCACTGCATAAGCTGATGTACGAATTCAGGATCAACCCATCGACGGTGGAAAAGATAGACCCAGTCAGACACTACCCCAAGTGGGAGCCGGATGTAGACATCCACATAGCGGAGAAGGCCGAGACAGCAAAGATAGAAGACGGACTCGCCGATGAAAACCTAAGGGCGTACTCAGACGGGTCAATGGTGGATGGGGGAGTTGGAGGAGCAGCAGTGGTCATGAGAGGCAACGAAGTGATAGGAAGCAAGAGGTTTCACTTGGGGAGCGACCGCGAGCATACGGTCTATGAAGCAGAGTTGGTGGGGATGATATTAGCAGTACAACTGCTGAAGGAGACGGGAGGAAGAAGGGGCACCATATCCCTAGGTGTCGACAATCAGGCAGCGATAAGAGCAACCGAAGCTTTCCGCTCACAGCCAGGACACTACCTCATGGACCAATTCCACGATGATCTTAGAAGACTCATCCCTGAGCACGACGAAAGAAAACTCAAAGTCAGATGGACGCCAGGCCATGTAGGGATACCAGGGAATGAAGAGGCAGACACTCACGCGAAACGCGCCGCACGAGGCGAATCATCAGACACACGAGCCCAGCCAAAGTCGCTCCTAACCGAGGAAGGAGAACTCAGAATCCTACCAAGGAGCAAAGCGGCACTAAGACAACACTTCTACGCAAAGATCAAAAAAGAGGCCACCACCATCATGGAGAACTCACCGCGCTACACACTGCTCAAATCAGTCGACACGTCAGCACCATCAAAGAAGTTTGCAAAGAAGATAGAGAAGCTACCGAGACGTCACAGCTCACTGATGTTTCAACTCCGCACGGGACATATAGCGCTCAACAAACACCTCAAACGAATAGCGAAATCCCCAACGGCGCGTTGCCCAGCATGCGAAAACCATGACGAAACGGTACACCACTTCATCCTAGTCTGCCCAGCATACGTGAACCAGAGAGAACAAATGAGGAAAGAAGTCGGAGCAAGACAATGCAAAATCGAGTACCTGCTGAACGAAAGCAAGGGAATGAGAGCAACGTTGACGTACATCGCGCGCACGAGAAGATTGGAACAAACCTTCGGAGATGTAACCCCCCAGCGGAAAAGGAGAAGGAATAGAGGAAACGCGACAACAAGTCGCACAAATCATATCAAGAGCCTGAAGAAGGCCCTAACGTCCGCGCGCAAGCCAGGACCACTGTATAGCATAGACAACCAAAAAAAAACGGACCAAAGCATATACGAATAGATTAGATGTACAGTAGGTAGTGTCCATCATAGGGCATAGCCCCAACGGACAATAAACAAGGATCAAAAAAAAAAAAAAAAAAAAAAAAACAGCTAACGCGTTGTCATAGGGGTTGATAGGGACCTATTAAACCCTTTGTCAATACGTTTAGACAATTATAACAGACCAAGACTTACGTCCCCACAGTCAATCACTTCTGCGCGGGTGTACGGATTCATCATCCAGTCCAACCTGTAGCCAACCCCAGGGGATTGACGTCTGGAGCCAGATCTAATTGCATATGGTCCAAAACGTGCCCCTGGTCTGTAAGAAGTCGCTGAATCAAATGGCATGCCGAGAATAGCGATGTCAAAGGTTGTCGACGAATCATCCAGGCAACGTGTGTAGGGTAGGTGAGAGTAGCTCAGAGGTCCTGTGTAGCTGAGGTCTATCTGTGTGCCATACTTTGCTGTCCATGGCTCCGGCTGCTTGGTTTCGAAGGCATGTTGCTGCGCATAAACAACGGGAAGTAGCGCAAGAGGAAGGTATCTCATCATCAATAGCACCTGCAATTTTTCAGCTCCAACTTATGAGGGGATAGATCTCTGGGGCCTAAAACATCTTGTAAGCATGACGCTTACCACGCACGGACAATGACGCAATAAGCCTAGAACACTCTGATTGGACACCTCACAGGGCGCTGCTTAGTATATACGAGAGAAGAATACGACTCAAGGTCAAAAGCAACAGACGCAGGGAGACGAACGATTTGAATGAGGTCCCAAAGTGAATGTAACTGATGTCAGCTGCTGATCTGCAGTGGCAGCAAGGAAAGCATGGTGGATATGGAGCAATGAACAGCGGCTACATCTTTAACCTCCCACAGAGCACTTTGTAGTCCAGACAGAATATGAATATGTCGGGAGTGCGCTCGACACGTGGAATAAGGTGCTGCAACAATTAGGTATGAAGTTCAGAATACGTTTGTGATTCCACTTACTGCAAAGTTCCGTGCTGTAAGTAGACGAGGGCGACAGCTTTCCAGAAGTATTCGAACAACAGAGCCTGTGAGTTGCGAGAGCCGGAGAACTCGATTGACTGTTCGACGGCTACATCCCGTCACTTGTACTGTAGCCTTCGACGTCATGTTACGTGTGGATATAACAACCCACTGCTTCGCAGTATCCGGTATATGTATATATGTCGATGGTTTCCGAGCACAGTGATAATGATGGTTGGCAGTCACTGCACCAGTCCCCAGCAGAGTGGTCGCAAAGGTCTCAGCACTTACAAGTCTCGATAGAGTCGAGAAAGCTCTATTGAGGCAGTAAGTGCTGAAACCTTGATAACCAGAGTTGCTCCAGAGTCCACTGAACTTCCAAATGTTTCGATCCGGTTCGTCCTGGTTCATCTGATGCATGAATCCTTCTTCATGCGCTGGCCCGGTTTGGACGAGGCTTATTAGCGATATTGACTCGGATTTCTGGTGATAGTGTGTGCGGTCAACATGTCACCAGGCTCAACTTGGGTGATCTTCACAGTAACAATGGCGTCGCATGGAGAAGGCCAGGAAGCATGCCGTCGTGCTCAGTGTTGCGTGCACATTGGCAGATGTTTACCAGTACCCTGGAAGGCCGTCACGTCGACAGCAACATTAAATCAAACAGCAATAACGTGGAAGAGGGTATGGTTGATGATGCGCGGTGAGAGATAAGATGTAGATGCGTGAATGGTCGATAACAAGCCAAATACTAAACAATAGCGTGGTCCAATCAGGCACGAGTACGCCAAACGCGTCTGTCATGTGGTAAGCCCAATCTGTCACTTAGACTTTACCATCGGCAGTACCGAGGCTATGTACGAAGTTTGTGCTGACAAGTACCTCTGTCTCCCTTGCTTTCAATAACAGTATGGTTGCAGCTAAGATCTGCTTGCTTCTCTGTGCCACAGGAGCGCAGTATTACGCCATTACATCCCCAAACACCAGACCCCCCACAAAAGAACGTTTGACTCCCACTGGTTACGAAACTGTCGTCCCTTGGATACATATCTTAGTGAAGGTACTTCCTTGCGCCAATTCTAGATCATCTCGCACCATTAATGAATGCTACCGAATGCTTGTCTTCCAAGGGCATTATCGGCGCTTGTACTTTGTCAGATATCATTCTTGCATACACAGCAGGAAACGAATCAACGGCTATCTCGAAATCGCTCACTACCCTTCTGGTCCGCAGTGACTTCTGTTCGTTAGACCATACCCTGTCATCGCCCGCACTCATAGCTGGGTCCTGCCTAAGCATCATCGGCAGTGCCATCCGTATCCATTGCTACTCCACTCTAGGCAGGCTCTTCACTTTCGAACTCAGTATCCGCCAGGATCACGAGCTAGTCACATCTGGTCCTTATTCCATTGTTAGACACCCTAGCTATGCTGGTGGATTATGCGTCTTTCTGGGCACCTTGCTCTGTCACCTTCAAACTCGATCGTGGTTGGTTTCTTGTTCGGGCGTGTTTCCTTCGTCGGACCAGAGGGTCAAGTTAGTCTTGGGATGTATTTGGGCGAGTTTGTTTAGTCTTCTTTATTCTGGACTGGGGGCGCGGATCCAGAAGGAGGAGGTGATGTTGCAGGGAAACTTCGGTGATCAATGGAGAAGTTATGTAAAAAAAGTGCCTTATAGATTGGTTCCATGGTTATTCTAGATATTCTAGATCAGTCATTTATATAATACGCTGTTGAACTACAACAAGGGTAACTTCTTGATCACTAGAATACAGGTGAATGATGAAAGAAGAAAAGGTAGTCTAAGCGAACGCTCCGCGAGGTGAGATTCTAATTCAGGAGCACAGGATATGTAATTGTTACGGTATTAGATGGTACTCTCGCACTCATATCAGGCTGGTGAAAAAAAACTTATCAAGACATTCTACTGATTCTCGCATTGCGCACGCATCACTCATTCGATTGCTCTATGGTATTGCATTAGCATGGTCATCATATATCTAAACATGGCTGCCATGTCAGAATTTATGTCCGAGATGGCCAAGAAAATTCACTAGCTTGAATGCCGGTCCTATACTGTGTAACGGAGGGTCATGTAGGGGGTAGGCCGAAATATTCTAAAACCTCCGCCTTTGTAAAGCGTCTTTTTACCTCTGTTTCGCGCGAAGCAGTCGACACGCCAGTATTGCCAGAGTTACATCGACTATTTGACCGTATCCTCAGCCACTCCATCAGGGCCACTCGAAAATACTCCTTTGCTAAGATGGAAGAGTCCAGTAAGGGAATTTTCGGAAGGATCCAGTTTCGATAAAGTTTACTGCGACAACCCTTCACGAAGTACTTGTGTCCCTGACCAACTGATTTGTTGGAAGCATGAAAGAGGGCATAGCAGGGATAGCATGATAATTTCGAGACCCCAATGTAGTTGAGAGGGGGGAAGGTGGGATTAAGGGAGTGATACCAAAGGAGCAGGACTTCGCAATGAATTTTATTTGTAATGCTTCGAGTCAAGGGTTTTGCGTCGGCGAAAGAAGGTGGAAAAGCACTGATGATACTTGAAGCGGCCTCTTCTATGGCATCATTGTCGGTGATACCAAAACCCATAACGATCTGTTGGATAATGTCCTTTGAGAGCGTGAAGGTATTACTTTCGGACACCGGGTCAATTCGCTCTATGATGAGGGCGTCAAGAACATGTCCCATTCGGTGGGAGTAGGCAACGTTGGTCAGGAGCGACATGTAGTGATAGCTCAAAGAGAAAACCTTTGAAAAGTATCTCCGGAGTGGAAACACTTCTCTGTCACTTCGCTTCACTAGGTTGTATGTCAACTTCGGTGGGTACAGCGAGGGCATAATAACCTACTTATCTGCATCTCCCATGACGTGATTCTTGAGGTAATGCTTTCATCCTCTAGCATTCTCCGCATCTCCAGTGCCGTTCCATTCACATAGTCTCCAAGTCTCGAGATCATAAGAAGTACCTTCTCATCCTGGGGGTCCAACTTCGCCCATTTGAAACAAATCGAAAGGGTGAATACAACTTCCTCAAACTTCTGATAGTCACTAGCCTCCTCACTCGTCCACGAGCCTCGCTTTTCATCTGCAAATTTCTCCATGCAAGGAATGACTTCAGTTTCGAACCGAGTCTGTCTCTTCACGACACGCCGCCTGAACTTGCGCCAAGAAAATGTGTAGATACTGCAGAGAAGGTCCTGCTCTAGAGTGCATGTTTCGCGACTTTTTGGGGGTGTAGGAGTGTCTAATGTCTCTGTCCCTGCTTCTAAAGGTTGGGCAAGGGAGGAACGTATGAATTTGAGTTGGGTGAAGACGTAGCGGAGGTGCGAAAGCGTTTCTTCGCTGACACCATTATTACCAGCGATATGAATGATGCATTTATTTTGGTTCACAGTGATGGATACAGCGATAACTTGACTCCTAGCATCCTGAATGGAGATTGCTGCAACCGCGTCCAATAGAGCCAGCTTTGATTTCTTTGAAGAATGCTCGAATTCGAGTAGTGGATCCCGTCTGGTATTGCAGGAATCTGCAACTGTGGACCCATGTGGGTATAATGTTTGTAAGATTGCAAGCAGGGTCTCCGGTGATTCTTGAACGTCAACCATGGCATTGGGCAGTTGAGAGGGCAAATAGGGGTGAAAATGCTGTGCCAATGCAACTACCGCGGTCACTACGGCGGCGCTACCAAATACATCACAGCTTCGGTTTACTTTCGAACTCAGTACTCAGTATCCGCCAGGATCACAAGCTAGTCACATCTGGTCCTTATCCCATCGTTCGGCACCCTAGCTATGCTGGTGGATTATTATGATGCATTTTTCTGGACATCTTGCTCTGTCATCTTCAAACCCGATCGTGGTTGGTTTCTTGTTCGGGCGTGTTTCCTTCGTCGGACCAGAGGGCCAAGTTGGTCTTGGGATGTATTTGGGCGAGTTTGTTTAGTCTTCTTTATTCTGGACTGGGGGTGCGGATCCAGAAGGAGGAGGCGATGTTGCAGGGCAACTTCGGTGATCAATGGAAAAGTTATGTGAAAAAGCTGCCTTATAGATTGGTTCCATGGTTATTCTAGATATTCTAGATCAGTCATTTATATAAGACGCTGTTGAACCATTAAAATACAACAAGGGTAACTTCTTGATCACTGGGATACAGGTGAATGATGAAAGAAGAAAATGTAGTCTAACCGAACGCTCCGCGAGGTGAGATTCTAATGATTATCAGGAGCACAGGATATGTAATTGTGTCAGTTTTGGTAATGAGAAACAAGAAAACATGCAATGATACGTACAACCAGAAGCCAAGGATCAACCCGTTGGCTTTGCCTTCATCAGGTGAAGCTGCAATCCCCCCTCCACATACTGATTCAAACGTTGCCTCAGCTCGGCAATTGTTTTGTCCCGTGAATCCTGCCCATAGTCGAATGCAGCGAGCTGCAAGCAAAATTGTGCCAACTTCGGACTGGCACTGCACCTCGACGCTACAAGCTCCGTCACCCTGTCTGTGGAAATACGCTTCGAACATTTGAGACTCAGTGATTCGAGTCCAGGACAGATGGAATAGCCTTCAGGTGTTCCGGACAAAATCAGGTCGTCCACGAGGTTGTGATTGAGTTGAAGGGGTCCAGGCAGGAAACGTAGGTGTTTCAAGCGATGAAGCTGGGAGAGACATGTGACCATGTTGACATCAGATATGTTGATCGTGTCAAGGGATAGGTTCTCGAGAGTTTCCGCGCTACGAGAGATGAAGGGAAGAGGTTCCGTTTGACTAGCGAACGAACCCATGGCAAGACTGACGTTCTGAAATTCAAACGTGTGCAGCTTTGGTGCGTGGAGTGCATCGAAGAACTGTTGGGTGTAGAGCGTTTGACAAAAGAGGCGTACTTTCATTGATTCGAGGTTGGGGAGTGTGACAGGTGCAGCCCTATCTGTATCAGTCTCGGGTATTATCATTCCTATTCCGATATAGCAATATCTGAGATTAGGACATTCACGAAGCACATTGAGGTGGTCGTTATGAACGAAACTCCAGTAGGGGCTGGCTTCGTACTGAAGAGACAACTGTGTGAGTTGACTCCAAGGGACGCAGAACTGGGTGGTGTCGAGACTACCCCACGCAATTGAGAGGCTGCGGAGGTTGGGTGCATCATGGAGAGACAATGGAGGTGGGTTGTCGTTGCTAGGAAGGGGGTTGCTATTATGAAGCTCAAGATGTCGTAGGCGCGGGAGCGGACTTTGGGTGAATGTCAATAAGGAGCTGAGTGCCAACGGAGAAAATCCAAGGGAGAGCTCTTCGATGCGGCATCCGAGAGTCAAGATTTCCTTGTCAAGTAACATAAGAGCACCCCATGTGATCGGAGAGTTGCTTGGGTGCTGGAGGACTAAGGAAATTGGAAGAGCTTTGGCGTGCGATAACCACACGTGCATAGACATGATGCGTGACTGCATGACGTTTTCCCAATTTGGGGTTGCGGGTGGAAACCCAACTTTGAGGGTCCTCCACAAGCAAGGAAGAGAGAACATGAGGTCTCGCCAAGCGCTGCAAACTTGACACAATAACAAGGGAGCCCGAAGAGGATCAGGCTCCTGACTTTCTTCGTCCTGAACGCATTGTTCAAAGACTTTTGTCATGATCTCCGTTGGCATGCGGCGGACGGGTGATCTTAGGGCTTCCAATTTTTGGACCATTTCCATAGTCACAGAGTGTTTAGCCTCGAGGCGCGAAACCTCGGCGCGAGCGCAATCTAATTCATGCCCAATGAAGGAAAGCTCCAACTTTTGTTCTGCGAGGAGATGGTTAATACGCTGCGTATCCATTGGAGAGGGAACGCAGTTCGTTTGGAAAAGTCGTAAGATGGATGTCTGGGGGGATCAAGTCAAGTCAAGTTCATAGCCAATAGTATATGTATATCAGTGGCACTACATACTGGTATTTTTAGATCCATAGAGAATGGGCTGAACGGTGCCTTTAGGCTATGGTTGAGATGGGGTTGTGCTATTGCAGTCGCTGATTGAGATCCGGGTGGAGAAATAGTAAGAAAAGAGACGCACGAGGTCCATACGGCACTTTGCAACGCGGCTTTCTATGTACACGCAATTCGCCTCCAGCTTTACGTGTTTATTCCTGGAATGGGTCGATGTCGAAGATCGATTACGATCATCATCTGGCTCATCTTGCCCAAGCTAAGTCAAGTGGGTCAGATTCTGAAGGAAAGCTCGCACACATAACCGAAACTCACTATCATGCCGTTGAGTTGGACATATGCCCGCGGGAGGAAACGAATTAGCACAATTACGTGGACGCTGATAGAGACGCTGTCCGTTATTGTGAAGGATTTGGTAATGTTATTTCTAAAGGGTGTTGCCAAACATTTAAGATGAACCTCGAGATGTCAGGGGTGCGGGTGAGGGAGGAGTCAGAGGGAGGGAGAGCGTAATGTTGAGGATGAATCGATAACACGAGGAAGGGTTCGATGTGTAATCTATCAACAGTCGCGGTATTTATATATCATTATCATTTTCCCTTTCTCTGCGTCGCTTGACTCTGACGTGCTATAAATAAGTTCAGTACACACCTATGCATTCAACGCGGAGGACCCAGCGGGACTTCTGGTCAGCAATCGTTTATCATCTCTACCAGGCGCGGTACGACGCTCCATGAACGTTGACATCGATTCACTCTGGAAAAGTCTTCACTACATTTGCTCGTACCGCAGTGCGAATCCTTTGCAGCTTTATACAAATAACATCATGATTACTAGATCAAAACAAGGTTTACAGTAATGCGCATCGCCTGCTGAGGAACATATTCATAAGACTGACAGTACATGAGAAGTTCAAGAGCACTCACAGCTAACATCACAGATCAAACAGAGTGATACGAAGTACTGCTCTCTATTACTTGAAACGCTTTACTCTCTCGACGACTGGGTAGCATGATCAATAATCGCGACCAGGCAGTTAGTATAGGCGAGACAGACCGGTTTCATATGCAACCTCCGTCGAATCCGTTCCCTGGATTTCCACGCTGATCCCGTCTAGCGACTTCCGCAGCGCATCCTTTGAGGATGCGTGGACCATCTTTGCCCGAACGGGTGCATTGTCTGGTGACCTGTGATTGTGAGTTAAGTATATAAATTAGTTAAATTGATGCTTCAAGTATATCTTCGGCCAGATGAACTGCGGGCTTACCAGGAGAAGAAGCAGACCTTGTTCCTGTGAGACCCATCTTCCAACGTATAGTTGAAGTCGTAGACAGCCCATCTGCAACCATCGGCAGGCAAGTTTCTCAAAAATTCTTCATAGTCAGAACTCTCTGAAGTCTTGTCGATGACAATCTCTGTCCGGCTATCGTTCAACTTGAACAATATGTACTTCAGCGATTTCTTCATCTTCAGGTCATTGAATTTAGCAAGACATTCAGAAGCTGCTACCACTCCGGATGACTATCGAGAACATATCAGGTTAAGCCTTGTTATTCCGTGTGCTGCTCACCATGTCGAATAAGATAATAAGAGAGAGAGATCTGGCAGTATGTTAGAAACAATCGCGATCAAGATAAAGTGGATACCGAAACGGCAGTTGCCAGCTCCGATCTAACAATCACATCACGTGACACTGCGCCCGCGGGCCGCAGACGCCAAGCAGCCGCAGCTACGCAGGTACTTCGGAAATCACTTGGCCAGGAGGGACACGCAAGCTTTGGAAGAGTGCAAATGTTATAGTTGCGGTCAAAGTTATCCATATAATTGATGTTCCACCATCATAAATGGTACCAATTTACCAGTCAAAGCATTACTTACTAGTACGTATCAGCTTATCCCACAGGGCCTACCATTGACCTGTCTTTCTTTTCAAAGGCCTGCTGTACCGAAACCACAGCCCAGGAGGTCTGTTGATAGTGGCAACAAAGTAAGTACAATCTTATTATGGGTGACACAGGCAATGTGCTGCAGATGTTAATAGCCTTTGAACAAACTTCGAAATCTAAGTTTATCGAATTCCTCCCTGACAATTAACTCTCTTGTCGTCTAGGCATCCCTGAATCTAATCATCATCATCATCATCATGACTGACCCCCAACCATCATCATCTGGATCACAGCAGTCAAGGTGGCACTCCCTACACTATTTGGCGGTGTTATTTCTAGAGGCTCTTGTCAAACAAGGCCAAATTATCGCTACCACGCTTCTCCGCCTTGTGTGGCCTGGGACGTACGC
Organism: Suillus spraguei; assembly: GCA_016800925.1. Taxonomy (NCBI): domain Eukaryota; kingdom Fungi; phylum Basidiomycota; class Agaricomycetes; order Boletales; family Suillaceae; genus Suillus; species Suillus spraguei. Next base: position 135,821 of record JABCPU010000104.1, read on the forward strand.
GTCACGCCTATTTCACCGCAACACTCAATTCTCATATATCACAAGGACATTAAACTTAGACAACGTTGCTTGCAGTGAGGAAACCATGCCGTCATCTACATCAGTGCCAGTAGAGCCACCCAAACCGCCGAAACTAGATCTGGATGAGTTCATTGCGACTGCCGTGTCAGCTACGCCAGTGGAACTCCATCCGTTTTTTGAATCTTTCGGAAAACTTCACACGAGAAAGTAAGAGGGCGATCGATATAGTGTACTCATTACTCACTGATCACACAGACTATGGCACCAGCTGACGCTCAAGTTATTTGATTTTTTTGATCACCCGTTGTCACGACCTTTCCGTGTAAACGTGTTTGAGCAATTCGTGCGCGACTTTGAGTCCAAACTCAATCAACTCAAACTCGTGGAGATGGGAACTAAAGTATCGAAAGAGATCGACAGTAGGTTTGACCCCCAATTCCTAAATGATATAGCCTGATGCCCTATCAAGACCCGCAAAGCCAGCTTCTGTTCCTCAACTCCATACTTTCACGGATCGATGCCGAAAAATCACAGGAGGCATACGTGCTGCTACTTGCAAATATTGCATATGCAAAGCTGGTGTACGGTGATTTAGAGGGTACCAAAACGGATATGGATACTGCCTGGAAAACACTCGATCGACTGGAAGGAGTTGACACTGCTGTCAATGCTTCGTATTACAAAGTTGCTGCTGACTATTATAAGGCGAGAATTTTCGAGAATGCTGTAGTTCACCTCGTTGACTTGCCGAAACAGGCCAAAGCAGAATATGCGCCATATTATAAACATTCGCTGCTGTATCTGGCATGTGTCGATGTAGCAACAGACCTTACTTCCGAAGAACGTTTACTGCGCGCGCACGACCTTGGCATTTCGGCGTTCCTCGGCGACACTATCTATAATTTTGGGGAGCTGGTAAGCAGATACGTGAATTTGAAACACCTACTTTTGTCGGTCACAGCCTGAGGATGATCGCTAAACTGACTTCATCGGTGTTAGTTGATGCACCCAATACTCGACGCGCTGGACAACACGCAGTATGATTGGATCAAGAAGCTGCTGTTCACATTCAACGAAGGTAACATTGGCAAATTCGAAGCACTGGCACCACTGTTTCCGCAGGAGGTACGTGCATGTTATTGCGGAGACTCGCGCCGAGCCAAGCCGGCAATCTGACAAATGAGCTCTGCCGCAGCCGATTCTGGAAGAAAACTACCCCTTCCTTCGACAGAAGATATGTTTGATGGCGTTGATCGAATCAGTGTTCAAACGGAACGCAAATGACCGAACGATGTCTTTCCAGACTATCGCCGAGGAGACCCGACTTCCAGTAGATGAAGTGGAACACCTGATCATGAAAGCACTGAGGTCAGTGCATTCTTCCGTTGAATGGAAACATGGGCGTTACATGTGCTGATAATCTAATTGACATCGGTATTTGCCGCTAGCCTCAAGTTGATTCGAGGTTCCTTGGACCAGGTGGATCAAAAAGCGCGCATCACGTGGGTCCAGCCTCGTGTTCTATCGCGCGCACAAATTGGCGAGCTCGCGACGCGGCTTGGAGCGTGGATAGATAAGTTGGGGAGTGTGGAACAAAGGATGGCCCCACATGTGTCTGCAGCGGCATGAATGAGTACGTTTACATTGTTGTGTGGTAGATGAGCGCCAAGTGGACCATTCCGGAGCAAGAATGATCGTGACATGCTGCATTTCATTGTATGAATTTTTAGAAGGAACACGTTTGCGGTTCCGGATCAGATACGAAGGTTATAACGGTGGTTTGCGAGCACGTTGAAGCACGATGCAGATTTTGTATGACATAGAGGGACTGATGAGTAGGATATGCAATTGATATGAGTATGTTTGAACCGTAGGGAAGGAGGGTTTAAGCCGTAGTAGGGGAAGAGGCACTGCTATCGAATGCAGGCTTCCTCATTTAGGGTGTGAAGTATACTAACAGTGCTGCACGCTGTCCAGCAACAACCTAAACTAGTTTCAAAGAATCTGTTAGTCAAATCTGGTACTTCATCCTCTCCGAGTTTCTTCTGTCCTCATTGCAGTCCACGACTCAACGATTCGAACTATCTGAGCAGGCTGTACGGTACAGTGACAACGCCTGTGTATCAACGTGTCCGGTGATACCCTCACGAGGTTTGCCTCCTGCAATTCATATCCGATTCTACTTCCTCCGGCTTTCATTATAACTCTTCAAAAGATTATCACTTTTCATCCAGGTCTTGTCTTTGTCGAACATCTGCAATGTCAGAATCAGCAGACCTGACTTGCAAGCCACCAACTGCTGTCACTTTTTCCTTTACGGCCCCCTTTCCTGCAGTTTCATCCTCCATTTCCTCAGCGTCATCAACCTCTTCCGCGCTGAAGCAAAGACGCGTGTCGCTTGCGCTTCCGTCTTCCCCCAGGCTTGTCCCAGCGTGGAATTTCCGTGACGACACCGGCCTGACTTCGCATGTTGCTGAAACTTGTGCACCAATGCCGGAACGCAAAGGAAAGATACGCAAGATCGCTGGTGATGGCGACTACCGCGAATCAGTCGGCTCCTTCATAATCCAACAAAAGAAACCACGCAAGAAATGGTCCGAAGAAGAGACCCAAATGCTCGTCGAGGGCTGTAACACGGTACATATGGCTTCTCAAATAATGTCTCACAATATTAATTCTGTTCCCTCAGTGGGGCGTCGGCAATTGGAAGGCTATATTGAAAGATCCGAAGCTGACTTTTGACAACCGCTCGCCTGTTGACCTCAAGGACCGGTTAGTGCTCCTTAATTTCCGCTTGTTCATATTTATACCTGGCCTCTGCTAGGTTTCGCACTTACTTTCCTGACGCGTACAAGGAGCACTACCCCAATGCAAAGACGCACCTGTCCAGTAAAATTCGATCAACTCTTCCGGATGGACGTTCTATCTTTGAGAAAACGCGTAGTAAGAAACGTCGTCCGTTTACTGAGGAAGAGGACCGCGCTCTCAAGGCTGGCTATGAGAAGCATGGTACTGTATGGGCCACGATAGTCAAAGACCCTGTCTTCCAGGAGCAGAATCGACGCTCGACTGACCTCCGAGACCGTTTCCGCAACGCGTTTCCTGAGCTGTATCAAGCAGCGGGCTATAAGCCACGGAACGCGCCCAAAAAGCGGAGAGAGTGTGTCCAGCCACTTCCCATTCGCTCAGCAACTGATGATCAGTTGACTGCGCACAGCAGCCACATAGGCCCTGCCCGCAAGAAGCGCGTGCAGTCAAGGCAGGGTCTGTTTAGAGGTGGGACGAAGAGCGTCCCAGAGAGCGCAACATGCTCTGAAGATGACGATAGCTCGGGTGGCGAGGAGGAGGGTGGCACCAGGCTGTTTAGATGCCCACCGATTATGCATGACCCCTCTCAGCCTGATGATACGTCTTCGCCAGACGGACTTGCGGTGATGGACATGGAGACGATAGACCCCTTGTCCGAGCCACTATCTATTCCCGACTTCATGCCTAGTGCATCGCAGTCTCTCTCAGAGCTCACGGACTCCTCTCAGTCGCAGACTTGGTCCGGCATAGAGACGCCTCTCAACTCTGCGCCGTGGTCCGCCACCACCGCCTCTCCGACGTCATCACATATATCGTCTGATTATCTGCTCAGTCATTCTCTATTTGATCGTCGGTTGAACACTATTGGAAAGTCGCCTTGGGGTCCGCAGGACTGGTTTTCTGCCAACCCCCGACTCGACACGTCTACTTTCTCCAGTAGTGGGTCATCATTTGCCGACGGGTTGTCCCCTGCACCATCATCTCCATTTTCATTTCATAACCTCAACCACGGCGTCGTCGATCGCTATGATCTATTTCCGAGTTCCTTTCCAAACGACTTCACCTCGGACGTCGGTGTTGGTGACTCGCACTCCACATTTTCGGACCACGAGATGTTTGCGTCGAGTAGTTTCAGGGGGTTCACGCATCACTCCAGCTACGCTGGTGACCTCATCTTTGGTGCACGGACACATCAGCCCCAACAGTCATACTACGGCCCTGGATTCGGGTTTGGTACACCTGGCCTCGGACTTTCTGGGATACAGCAAGCCACCAGTCTGCATCCGCTCCAGATCCACACCCCTGCACTGCCAGGTATTGACGAGATCGAGCTGGCGTCGATCACACTCAATGATCAAGCGGAGATCCCAAGCGATGCTGCTCAAAGCATTAGTGAGATTGGAGTGCAGAAAGATGATTCAGAGGCGTCTATGAGCCTCTCTGCCCTGGAAATATACACCATGTCGCAGCAGAACATGGATGATATCGTGGACTTGACGCACTCCACTCCCCCTGCGACACCCATCACGTCGACTCGCCCTCTACGGGGTCATCCCCACATGCATGCATCATCTCATCATGGTCGGTCTATCTCAGTTCCCCCATCCGAACACCGGTATACGTCTACCCACCTGTCGCAAGGTCATGGCGCATCGCAACCACAGATCACGAGCACCCGCTCCCTCCCTTTCTTCGACACTGTCTCGCTCTCACATCCTTCTGATCTGGCATCTATGCATGCACAATCTTCGTCACCACAAGGGGCCGACCTATGGCGACCCTCAAACCCTAATGATTTCCACGGCGTTCCCTACCTCGATTTGCACTACTTCAGCAGTCATACTACTGATGGACATGATGCCAACCCCATGACCATCGATACTTCACGCCAGGGACAAGCGTTAGACCTTGCTCGTTCGCATCCTTCTCAGAAGTCGGCTCCTCCGGTACCGTACTCCACAGTATCTCAGGAACTTCAGACGGCGCAGGCGCTTCTGACAGGCACGGTTGTACGTCAGCCACACACGATGCACCATCGTGGAACAAGCTTTGTCTCTCCACAGGATCTACATTTCCGCAAAGCGAGCGATAACAAGCGGAAAAGAGCAAGCTGGGACGGCGGGGTCTTCTAGCTCATTAATGATTCGTGGACTGGTGAATTCTTCGAGGGACATCTCCGTCCTCTCTCAGCTAGCTTCTTATCTCTTTGTTTCGTGATTCGTCATCATAGCATTGCATATCTCGATCGCATCGCATCGCATAATCTATGTTTAGCTCCAGTAGCAAGCATCATGTTTTCGCACTCGTATGAAATTTATGAAATTATGTAATTACATGGGAGTCTCAAAATGGGAGTCTCGAGGGTCCAGCTTCTGCGTTAACCTGTTCGCGCCGTCCTGTAGGTTCTACTTCTATCGCGATCTCATCACTGGGTTCTTCTGGGGGAAGAAGGTACTGGATCTCCTCGAACATATGAGGAAATAAGATGGCCAGCATGTCGTTGACACTGGCGCCCGCACGTGGTAAGTATGTGGAAATAGCACATTGGGGTGAATCTTACTTGAAGATGAAGTCACCTTTTTGTACCTGCTTCTTCTTCCCTGAAGATTCGACGGTCTTCTTTCCGGCATCCATGGTGAAGGGTGTTAAGTCGAGTGTTCCAGCGGAATTGTCCTTGGTGTAGAGTGAGAGCCTTGCGAGCTGCTAGGTCGAGAATATTCTTCTCTACGGTATCTATTGAAAAAAGATTATGAATGAAAGGGAAATGTCATCTTGGACTAGAAGGTAATACCCTCGCGTAATAGCAGAAGACTAGAAGGTAATAGATTGAGAAGCAACTAAATAGAACAGGTTGTTCGATACATACCTTCCGTCGGTTGAGTCTGTCCCATACGATCGATTCGTGCAATGGCTGGGGTGGATCTGTGAGATGGTTGCAGAGTTCAAACCTAAAAGCGAGCCAACCTTGAACCTCGAAACCATGGTTGACTACGCTTTCGACAAGGAACACACGGGAGGCACAAGTTACATTCAAGCCAGCATTGTCTCTCTCCCTGAAAAGGTGTCATGATGGAAGATGAATGAATGAGCAGTGAGGGGCGTACCCATGTAGTAACAATACCTGTAGGACAGGGTCTGTGTGGAATTTCTTAGCACCGCGGTCTTTACCTTTGCCCTTTGCGTGGTCAAGTCTTAAATATGGGATGCCTGCAACTCCGTTAGAACGCTAGCCAGGGTAGCTGAGAAGATGTCTGACCATTGCAGTTGAGGGCATGTTCTATGACTGTGAGAGAAATGTTAAATCATTACAGAGGAGTAAAGTTTCGAGAAACCAACTCTGCAGTGAATCGGCCCACGCCGAAAATACGATGCTCTTTGCACCTGGATCGGTGAACTGGATATACAACAGATGCCTCATCAGTGTCTGTATTTTGCTGCCATAACTTCCGTTTGATTCCATGGTCTGTATCTCCCCAAAAATTGTAGGGTCTAATGGCGCACATCAGATAAACCACAAACCAAATAACCAGACGTGTCCTTACTTATCATGTTGTATTGAATTTCTCGTCGAGACACTGGGGCGGGCTCTTTGTTTACCACGGCGGGTTTAGCAGGGGCAGGCTTATCTGCTTCGACTGTGAAACGCTGCAATTGATCGAGGTTGATAATGACGCTAGAAACGCAGTTTATCATGATGTATTGTCAGCAGATAAGGGACGCACCGGCAAACTGGGGCAAGCTCTTCCCGTTTTGCGAGTGACCCAAGCCTTCATACATCCCTAAATGTGTGTCAGGAAATTTTCATGGCGGGGATGACCCAACTTACCTCACAGAAAACATGCGCGCTATATAAGTAGTGCATTGGTCGTGTTCCTAAGATTCTAAAAAAAAACAGTCGACTTACCATTGTGTAATGAATCCTCGCTTGAATTCGCATCTACAAAGAATGCAAGCCTCGTCATCCTCGTCAGTGATTCCCTCTTCTTTGTTCTTTGATAGATAGCTCAAGTACCGCTGACGCGCGCGGGATGTATTGATTTTGCCTTCCAATTCCATTCGCTCAGCTGCGCATTCTTCCATAGCCGATGCAACAGTACCCTCCCACAGGGCTTCTGTGACAGTATCAGAAATTTCTTGCAGTTGACGGAAATAGCTGTGGGTATATGATCAATTAGTGTTAGTATCAATCAGCGTCGATCGTGAACTTACAGGATACGTTCGTTGAAGATCTTCCGTAGTTGACTCAAATCAGTATCAAGCTTATCCATGAGCGCCACTACATTCATAGTGAGTATGAAACAGCCACAAGATCAGGGTGACAAACCTTGCCGCGCGATCAAAGTTCGTAATGAGTTTGCGCCATCCTTGGCGATGACCTTCTCAGGGTCCTTGTCAGATGTGATGCGAGCCGCTACAGCACTCAGATCGACCATGATAGATCGGAGCGCTCTCCCAGAAAACTGGTCGTGGAGATCTTTACGCTGCTCTGTGAGGTCTCTGTGCAGGACTTCATGTTGAGGCTGAACTTCAACATCATCAGGAATCTGAAAATCCTCCGACATCGCCCGAACAGCTGCTCTAGCGGCTGCTTTCGTTCGCCGGACTTTGTGTTCCCGTGCATCATGCGCAGCAAGGAGCGTTCGTTCGGAAGAAATCGCCTCTCTACGATCCGCAAGCAGTGCGGCATACGCCTGCATATATATCTCGGCCTCGCCCTGGGTTTCCAATGTACGAGAATACTCCTCCCCATCGGCCTGGTCATTATTTGCTGCCAATTTCTGAGTCAACAAAGTATAGATATGAGTGCGCCACTCCCATAGAAGAGCAGTCTGTTCATTCAATGCGAGCTCTATGATGTCGTTGGCTTCGTCAAACTGTCCAGACCGGTGTCAGTGCCGGAAAAAAGTGGAATACCCCGGGAAGGGAACTCACGAGATGCGTTGACTTGATTCCGCCTTTATCAAGAAGAGGAGTGGGATTTGTAAGGAATCCTCGGTCACGCCTCGTCCAGTAGCGTTGGCACGCAGGAGGTTCATTACTTTGTTAGCGCTCTCTTCCGTCGCTACGTGCCTTGTCAGTGGGAGCGCAAGGTAAGTTGTTGAGAATGGCACATTTCAGCAGATTTTTTTCGCAGCGTCTCGGCTGCAGCATACGAGGCATCTTCCTTATCTGAGTGCGATGCACCTAGAACATGATATACATCCCCCTGCAAAAATTTGACACGGTGCAAAACCATCAGACACTCTCGTAACCGCTGCTGCAGGGCCCGCCGCTTGATACTGTGCTCTTCGCCCGCGGGGGTCTTTGGAAGGCCTTGGTCTTCGAGATCTTCAACGTCGTCAAAGTCGTCATCTATATCGGTGAGAGGCGACATGGCTCGTTTTCCTTTGCCCTTGTCAGTCTTTGAAAGGTCCCGAAGATCCGGTTGGCGGAATTCTCGGAGAGCTCGTGCTTCAATTTTCAGCGCTTCTCCTTTGACTTGGTGTTCTGCTATAGTGGTCTTAATGTCGTCGATTGTTTCGTTTGCTTCTTGCTCCGCTGTTACGAGGTAATCCAAAGCACGTTGGTATCGATCGAGGTTCTGCTCATTGTGTTGCTGGAGTTGGGCAAGGCGAACAAGGGTCTGAACCTGGAGAGATGAATCAATTCTTGTGAGCAAGGATAGTAAAAACGACGATGCTTGCCTTCGCCTTACGATCATCCATGAAATTACGCCAGTTCTGGTCTCTCATAGCCTGATATCTATGAGCCCAACAGATGAGGGAAGCGGGAAAAACACATGCCTCGAGAACGTCGCCGATGCTCTTGAGAGCACCAGACTTAGTTAGCTTATCACCTGGCCGCTGCAACTGTCCGACTTGAGGATGAGTACAGATACCACGAAGCTTTCTCAACACATTCCGCAACAGAGTAGCATCAATCTGCCACCCTTCAGAGGTAGCAACCCCGCGCGCGTCCAAACCAATCTCAACTAATGCTGCCTCGAGATGGTGATTGTAAACCTTTGATACCGTCATATTTTGTCTCTAAGCGAGGGCGTCATGACTTACGTGGCATTCAACTCTTCCTAACTCAATACCAACAAGATATCTTCGCTGCTGTGGGATGGTTAATTCGTCCTTGACTGCGGACTTGAGTGTTCTAGTGTGCGTCTAATTAGTAAGGACACCCAAGATTCCTTCGTCAAACCACTCACCGGATAGCATATCGTTGAAATAGATCAGCGAATTGTTTCTTGAATGTGTGCTTCATCAAACGATTCCACATGCGGGTCGAACCAACGACATTGTCGACACGTAGGAATCTATCATAGTTGTATCAGTGAATCGTCAGAAAACGTCGGTCTATCTACCTAACCTTAAAACACGAATGAGGTCAGAAACATGAGTGCGAGCTGGTGTTCCAGACACTGCAAACGAAGATAGACGAGGGACCAGCGATACCATCTCTCTGAAAGTCACAATCATCCAGTAATCAATCACCGATAGAACATGAGATCCTACTCGGATTTGCCAGTCCCCATCATTTGTACTTCATCCATAATCACTCTATACCACTCACACATCACAAGGGGACTTCTGGGACGGTCAAGGTTTGAGTACTCCACCTGTACACGACGAGGACGTTTGGGTGGTGCGTGGGCAACAGCCAGGTCTTGACGGAGCACGTTGTACGTTGTGATGCAAACATCAAATGTGTTCACATAGGAGCACCAATCAAGTATGTTGTCATCCTCGTCGTACATCGCCTTGGCTTCTGCCTTCCCTTTCTTGGTCTTTGGAACTTTGAATCCGGTTTCCTCAGCTTTACCCTCCTGAGCACTGTATAGTCGTTCTCGTTCGTCTTCGAGATCATCGAGGGTGATGGGCACACCGACTTTGGACCAACCATCGTAAATGAGAACCTTGAGCCCCGGGGCATGAACAGCAAACTCGTCTGCCCATTGAGGTGCGAGTGCAGGGGGAGTCACAATGAGAGTAGTCTGTTGCATGTCTATATTAATCGGTCTTCCAAATCGCACATAGGCGCATTACCTTGATCTCTTTAACTTCAAGTTTAGCTTCAGCATCCCACCGTGTGTTGGTAGGATTGCGATCGGGTGCAGGGTTCAGTAGAATGAGAGAAATACATTCAATTGTCTTTCCGAGCCCTGCACGTCATTAATATAATGGGAAGGAGATCAATAGTATTGTAGGGTACTTACCTGGCTCTTCTGCGAGTATCCCCCTAATGCAGTGTTGTCTGCCACAGGATAGGGGCTTACGACGCCGACGAGCGTATTGAAGAAGTGCTCCCGGCCCCAAGAAGGATCTTGTCCCAAAATGGAGGCATGAGGGACTGCGACTGGGGAGGAGTATAGGGTATGACGTTGCCTTCCGGAGTTATTGTCTTCCCTTCGCGTAGGAGCATCCACTGGACACTACGCCGTTGGAAAGGCAAGAGCGCCGGCAACAAGCCATCGGGCTGGAGGGACTCATATGTCACGCCTTGCGAGAGAGCGGGTGCGGGGCGCAGGATGCCATAGAAGAATGGAATGCTTGCATCCCCTCTTGCATCATGTTCACTGTCGAATAGCGACTGGTCAACCGATGTTAGGGTAAAAAGGGTAATCAAGCGTCTCTGTAATCCTTCGAGTTCGGAAACGCGCTTCTGGAAATTTCTTGTTATTAAATGGCTCATACAATCTGGGCACGATGATGGACACGTTGAACTGTGCACGTAGCCGAAAAGGTAACTCCTCTGCAGGGTCGTAGCCACCTTCAGGAAGAATTATCAACTGAACGCTTGTCTCGATTTTCGCACGACCTAATGATTGAAAGGTGAAGAGTCCCTTGAGAAGATCACGATGTTGTTGCGTGCTGTCCTCTTCCTCTTCGAGTGCGTCTGGCCATACAACTTGAGGAAGGAGGAAGAACCACCGCTCACTTTTCTCCTTGATTTCTTCAGGATAATGGTTCACAGGGCAGTCCGGCTCGTTCGAAAGAGCTAACAGGCGCGTTTTGTAGTTCTGAACCCAGAACCTACCAAGCTCAAATGTTTGAGGTTGAGAACGGTCAGGGCATAGCGCATTAAATAGAGTTAGAATATCATGTTCCTCCTTAAGCCACCCAAGTTTCTTCGCTGCTCGGTCAGGCACGTAAGAGTTGTCGTCATCGCCTTGGGCTAATTTGGTGTAACGCATTTCGAGAGAGTATTTGAAGACTGGTAGAAACTGGCTTTCGGGATCAACTTTTGGTTCATCATAATGAGGTTCTTCCCATATGCAAGGGTACACCTGCTTGTAAGCTGGGTCTTGCCAGTCGTCTTCACATCCATAGGAGCCATCCAAGGATGGTTGCGACTGATCTTCAGCATCCAATTCATCGTCAACCTCAACAACCTTCCGTCTCTTGCTCTTCACATTGCCAGGTGATACAGAAGTAGAGCGTTGTCGTTTGTCCCCACGTGTTGTTCTATCTCAACATCAGCTTTCCATATGCCTTCATCGATTTCAAGTGCTTCATTATGCGTGTCATAATCTCCTTCGTCGCCTTCGTCGGCATTCTCTTCCTTGGGAGATTTCAAAAGAGCAATGATGGTGTTCAAGTTGATTGCAGGACGAAAGTCGTTGAAATCTGATGGTATGGGCTGCGAATCCCAAAAGTACGAATGTCTGTGACGAGCAGACTCCGTATATTTTCCGCTAATAGTACGGATATCCTCCATCTCAGAAAACACTTGCATATATGAGGATGGTGGTTAAAAATGAGGTATGTGCCGCAGCTGTCACGTGTTTCAAGGAACACAGTTGGCACGGATGAATTTTTCTCACCCTGTTACAGAAACCAAGCCTATCAGGATTCAGGATTCCGAGGACAATGTATCTTCGTTCATCCTCAAATATTTTTCAAGTGCCTCGCTGCTCACGCACTCACATCTAGTGGCGCTTTCGTCGCTTGTTGCCATCATCCGCTACAGCATGGCCCATTCAGCTTCTCATATTACAACTTGTCCTAAAACATGGTGATTTGAAATGCTCTTGATCGTCTGATTGTTAACTCAATCAGATGAGTCGTATGTAATCATTCAGCTTTCTTTGCGAAGTCGCACTTGTTTCAAAATACCGTCTGCATCTGCTACTACCTTACTCGATTTCGCATTTAGCTTGTGTGCTAACTGAGTAGCACGATCGCGGTGACTTGTTCAGTAACATGACACTCTGAGACTCAAATACCCCTTTCAACCGTAAGATAGCAAGACTCTTCAACCTTGGTGAGCCACTTTCGAAATTCGTTGACATTGTCTACTTCTTTGCTATAGATTTTTCTGTTATTCCTGGTTGATTCTGAACCCCGTCCTCTCCCTTGAACTTGATATGCAGCACCCACATCCCTATCTTCGCCTCCCACTCATTCCGCCCATCACTCAGCCCGCCACTCAGTCAATACCTCTGTCCTCATCATTTTTCTCTATCACAAAATCATGCCTGGTGGCTCCAAATGCCGACATATTAGACTTGAAGGCGAATCCCTCCATATTACCTTTGTGTCTGTTTCATGTTTCTAACACTATCTACAGTCATCAACGGAATGAATCTTCGGGTCCCCTCCAAGCGCATGCCATCCAGATCATCCACCTGAATGACTTGGCCTTTTCACTTGAGTTACGCTTCGATTCGATCACCGAGGCAAACCAAATGACCTCGATGAGACCATCTCTTTTGTACAAAGCACCGCGCCTGCGCCCTATTGGCCACAAATCTCGTGATGACTCATTGAACAAGGGAGCGCCCTCGTCACCCGTTTCTGCAAACGCAATGACATTGATGACATTATCCGAGCTGTCAGCCTCTCTCGCGTGGCTCTCACGGTGCGCACATAGGTTGTAACACCACGCTTAACAACCTCGCTCTCGCGCTCAAAAACCAGGTATGAAGAATTGGACGTCAGCCAGGATCTTGACAGGCCGTTGATCTGCATCGCGAATTCCTTCGGTTAACGCAGCTTGACCATCCAGAGCGCCATAGAACTCTTTGCAATTTGAGCTCGGTGCTCTGCTCTCGTTTCAAGCAGACTCAGGAGAATGAAGATGTCGAAGAGGCCATTACTCTTTGCCAAGAGTCGTTGGCAGTTTTGCATTAACTCCATCCATCCAGACATTACTCGTATTTCAGGCTATGAGAAGCCTACGTGTCTCGTTACTACATGCAGTACAAGCCTGCTGATTTATCGATCGCAATGAAGAATTGCCAATTCTCATCAAGACGCCCTAACCAGGGGTTTCAGGCCCGTCTTGTTGATGCATACAATTGGACTATTACGGTGGAGAGGTACAGTCACACTTCTGCGCTAAAGCTTATGTGCCATTTTTTGAGCTTCTTGACGGTCATTTGGCGACACGATCATCCACTGTTTCACGGCGCCAAGCTGCTACTGCCTTCCATTGTGCCAGATCACTGTCTGTAGATACTGCATCGTGCGCCATGAAATTGTACGACATGCAGTGGAACTCATGGAGCAGGGCCGTGGTCAACAGTGGTCACTGGTATCTCGACTAAGGACTCCAGTTGAAGAACTCGAATTAACAAATCCGACGCTGGCGCACAACTATTTGGAGCTGAGCAAGCATATTTCCGATGCCACCCAGAGTTCTGCAACCATCGTTGACAGAACTGCTCCTGACCGGGCAGCAACAGAATACAAGAGACTTACAGGGCAATGGGAAGTGGCGGTAGCTGAAATACGTGACATTCGGGCCTTCTCGCGGTTCTTACTCCCACCTTTATACACAGACCTCAAGTGGCATTGCGCCAGGGCCCGGTCATCATCCTCATTGTCAATAGTCATGCAGCGCCACCATCGTCCCGGCATCAGGAGAGTCTCATCGTATCCCTTTACCATCTATCGCTCTTGCAGATCTGAAGACTCAAGGTTTGATTTGCCAGGGCAATGCGAGATGCGTCTCAGATGAACTCAACGGAGTGGAGGACAGATCTAATAGTACTATAGCAGATATTATGGGATGAGATCATGCTACCTATCACCAACGTACTTGAGTATGTCATCAAATTCAAATGTGGCTATGTCCAACTGCTGCTTTCGCGTCCATTCCTCTCCATGCAACCAACCACTTTCAAACAAAGCCAGATCGCGCTCTAAGGAGCCATGGCTTGAAGATCTCTACATCTGTTCCTACATTCCGACACTTTCAGTTCTAGTGAGATCTACACAGTTGATGAAGAAGCGCGTCTCCGTCCTTTATGACGATCTGGCGATGCCAACCGTGTGCAGGGAAAGGCAAGGCGCTCTTGGCCATCAACAGCGAGCTCGCACGCTCGTCCCTGCGACTGCCAGCCGCACCACTATTTCCGGCAATGCAGCGACACGAGTAGGTGCATATGAAGCTTTGCAGCAGAATATCTAAGTGCACCTTGCTTGCATGGCAAGCAGGACCCTGCGCAGCCCTACCATTCACATTTCATGATGAGAGATTCACATTTGACATTGCTCGATATCATGGAGAGAGATATTCCTCACATTTGCATTCTTATCCGCTTGTCATACTGCCGTAGGCGATAAGAAGACACCTGACGAAGTGATTCACCTCGCAGTTGGTCTACAGTTTCAGGGCACAAAAGCGTCGTTGGGCAAAAGACGTCGTTAAAGTTTTCTACCAATATATGTTCAAAACTTCGAAGGAGGGTGTTGTTATGGAGAGCCGAAGAAACTCATTGATGGCTTATACTTCCGCTGTTTGCTATTGCGCTCGGGTATGCGCTCGACAGCATCTGGAGATACTTCGTGATGGAGAGAAGCGCTTCGGTGTTTGAATGGATCGTTCTCGACGACTTCTAAGGGACCTCGAGTCTCCTCCTATTCACTGCTATCGTCAGAACTGCGGACACCGTCAGGGGATGTGAAATAGGAGTTTTCTATGACAGCAGACCCCTCATTGGACTCATTTCATTTTGGTCTACGTCGGTGATAGGTCTGGATAATGAACCGTGGATCCGTTGTGTGTTACTGCTGCGGGGCGGGCGTCAATGTCTATTGAACTCTCAGAAAACGGAGAAGAGACACCAGTAGGCATGGTAAGCACTGTACGAAGGCTGCCTGGACACTCAACTGTGCTACGCACGCTGTAAAGACGAAAGTACCGCTTGAGCAGAGGATGATTTTCATTCATATTAGTGTGTAGTTCTACTTCGCATTGCTGTCATCTGGTACTGCGTTGTGGCTGAGAAACGAGACCGGACGAAGATCAGGCATAGATTGTTCGTATGCAAGAAAGGGAGTACCTGGGCCGCGTTCACGTAAAGTGCTTCTTCGGCAAAGACCGAAAATCGATGTATGTATGGTGTTCCAGGAACATGGAATGATATCGTCAACAATTCAAATTTCAGATTGCATAACGTGCAAATTTGAATCAGATCTTGTCATTGACTCGAGTACTGTGGAATCGTTATACCAGGGCTTCAGTGAACGAACCAACAATTGAGCAGTTTCCTGCTGCTTGCAAGACTCGCATGTCCTCTTCAAACTGAGTGAGCTACTTTCGCCGAAGACTAACATTTTCTACTTCTCTGCCACAGATTCCTGGTTGATTCTCAGCGCTTGGTGCAATCATACCAGCGTCTATCGTGCCGAACAGCACGTGCAGCATCTCCTCCTCTCCCTTCATCTCCATACACAGTGCCCGTATCCCTATTCCCCATATTCTCCTCTCACACATTCCGTTTACCACTCAGTCCGCTGCTTAGTTTACCCTCTATCCGCATCATCGTGTTCCATCACAACATCATGCCTGGTAACTCAGAAAGCCGTTGTGTTACACTTGAAAGCGAGTCCCTCCATATTACTTTTGAGTCTGTTTCGTGATTCTAACAGTCTGTTTACAGTCATCAACGGAAAGGAACTTCGAGTCCCCTCCGGTCGCATACCTGCTGGCATTTACGTCTCCATCAATGACAACTCGAGCAGACGATGGAAATCGGCCATCAGTGCCTTATCATCCGAAAAATCTGCAGTGTGGGGGGATTCTGTGACTATGTAAAGTTCATTCAAACTTTCTGACGTGATGCGAGAACTGATCATCGACTTATAGTTCATCACATGCATCGTCTGCATTATCAGTGGAAATCAGGGCGTCCTACGAGGCCGATCGAATGCTAGGAAATGGGGAAGTTATCGGCAAACTTCAAATATCGTTGAATGAGCTACTCGATCATGGAGATGAGCCATTCCGTGAGTGACTTGTTCTTCATTCATGTACATATACTAACATCTTGTAGATTTATCCTTCCCACCCGTGGATGATGTTCACCCTTTCCTCACCCTGAAAGTTGTCGTTGTATATGCTTGCGACGATCAACTTGGTACATTGTCTGATGTGAGTGACTTTGGTCTCTGTCCTGTTAGCTTTGCTGATAGAACACCAACTATAGTCCCTCATAGACTGTGAGATTGCTCGACACACAGATGCAGGCCACGCACAACTTGCCTTATATACGATGAACGAAGATGTCTCTCACTTGAACGATGCTGTGGAGCATTTTCAATTGGTTCTGGACCAGTGTCCGGCCAGCCATCCGGACCATGCAGCCGCTCTCACCAACCTCGCGTGGGCCCGCCTTGAAGGTTATACTCGCAAGGATCTTCAAGATATTGACGCTACCACTTCCATCTTCCGCGATGCCCTTGCATTGCGTCCGCGGCGCCATCCCGATCATTCCTTATCTGTATACAATCTCACCGAAGCCCTGACTTGGTGTCGCGACAAGAAAGATACTGCTGGCGACATCCGCGAAGCCGCCCGACTGTACCATGAGCTACTGCCTCTTTGTCCAGAAGGCACCTACCTTCGTAGCATTGCGGCAGGGAAGAATGGTGTCGATTATGTGATCGGCGAATGCAACAATCTTCCAAAAGATGGATCTGATGACGGCATCCACTTTCGAAGAGTCATCCTTGACCTCTGTCCTCTGGACCATCCACTCCGTCCAAAAGCACTTGACATGCTTTCAAGTGTTCTCAGATCACGCTTTACACAACGCGGCAACATTGAAGATTTAGACGAAGGCATACAATTTCGTCGTGAAGCCGTATCTCTGTGTCCTGAGGGACATCCTGACCATGATTTCTACCTGAACAACTTGGCCTTCTCACTCAAGGCCCGCTTTGACCAGCAAGGAAAACCTCATGACCTCGATGAGGCCATCTCTTTGTACGAAGAAGCATTGCGCCTGCGCCCTGTTGGGCACCAATATCGTGATCATTCATTGGACAATTTAGGGAGCGCCCTCAGAACCCGCTTCAGGAGACGCAATGACATTGATGACATCACCCGAGCTGTCAGCCTCTATCGCGAGGCACTGACGTTGCGCCCACCTGAGCATCCAGCTCGTGACACCACGCTTAACAATCTTGCCCTCGCGCTCAAAATTAGATATAACAGATTGGATGTCAGCGAGGATCTTAACGAGGCCATTGATCTGTATCGTGAATCCCTTCGGTTAAAGCGGCTTGATCATCCCGAGCGCCATATAACTCTTTCTAATTTGAGCTCGGTGCTCTGCTCTCGTTTCAGGCAAACTCAGGAGAATGAAGTTGTCGAGGAGGCCATTTCTCTTTGCCAACAATCGTTGGCAGCTCTGTCTTCACTGCACCCAGACAAGTATTTCAGCTACATGCGACTGCGGGAGGCCTATTTGTCTCGTTACCAGATTGTACACGACCCTGCTGATTTGTCGCTCGCTATAGAGAACTTCAGACTGGCATCGGGACACCCTACTCAAGGCTTTCCGAGACGTATTCAAACTGCCTTGCTCTGGGTAGATAAAGTTGAGAGTTGTCAACACGACTCTGCCGTCGAAGCATACCAAGTATGCTTGGACCTTTTCGACAGTCACGTCATGACACGATCATCGATCATTTCCAGGCGTGAGGCTGCAACCGCTTTTCGTCATGCACAATCACTTCCGGTAGATGCAGCTTCGTGTGCCATACGTTGTGATAATTTACGACGGGCGGTTGAGCTCATGGAGCAGGGTCGTGGTCAACAATGGTCATTGGCTTCTCGACTCAGGACACCACTCGAAGACCTCGAGTCTACCAGTCCCGAACTAGCTCGAAAGTTCTTACATCTTAGCAAACAGTTGTCTAATGCTCAGGATTCCGCAGCCAGCACTGACAGAGCTGCTGCTGATCGAGCAGCAATAGAATATAGGAGACTCACAAGGGAATGGGAAGCTGCGGTAACCGAGATACGTGATCTTCGAGCCTTCTCGCGGTTCCTCTCCACCTTTGTATGAAGACCTGCAAGTGGCAGCGCGCCATGGCCCGGTTATCATCTTCATTGCCAGTCAATACTCATGCAGCGCCATCATCGTCCCGACGGAGGAAGCCCTCATCGTGTTCCTTTTCCCTCCATCGCTCTCGCAGATCTGAAGACCTCAAGGATCGCTTCGCCAGGGCAATACGAGAGGCATCTCGGATGAACCCAACGGAGTCGAGGACAGATCTAATAGTACTCTCGCGGATATTATGGGATGAGATCATGCTACCCATCATCAACGTACTCGAGCATGTCCTCAAATAAAGCGCCGTTCTCGAATCTGGCTATGTCCAACTGCCGCTTTCACATCCATTCCTCTGCACGCAGCCAACCCCTTTCTAACAAAGCCAGATCGCTCTGGTAAGGAGCCATGCCTTGAGGATCTCTACATCTGCTCTTATACACCGACGCTTTCGGCTCTGGTGAGATCTCGACAGTTGATGAAGAAGCGTGTACCTCCATTCTTCGTAGCGATCGGGCAAGGTCAACCGGGTGCAGGGAAAGGCAAGGCGCTCTTGGCTGTCGACAGCGAGCTCGAGCTTGTCCATGACCTCGTCCCCGCGACTGCCAGCCGCACCATTATTTCTGGTGATGCAGCGACACGAGCAGGTGCACTTGAAGCTTTGCAGCAGAATACGTGGGTGCACCTTGCTTGTCATGGCAAGCAGGACCCTGTGCAGCCTTACCATTCGCATTTCGTGATGAGAGATGAACATCTGACGCTGCTCGATATCATGGAGATAGACATTCCGCTCGCCGAGTTCGCATTCTTATCCGCTTGTCATACCGCCGTCGGCGATGAGAAAACGCCCGATGAAGTGATTCACCTCGCAGCTGGTCTCCAATTTTCGGGGTTCAAGAGCGTCGTTGGCACGCTGTGGGAGGTCGACGATTCTGTTGCAAAACATGTCGTTGAAGCTTTCTACCAATATATGTTCAAACCTTCGAAGGAGGGCGTTGTCATGAACTGTACGAGGGCGGCCTGGGCACTCAACTGTGCTACGCATGCTGTGAAGACGAAAGTGCCGCTTGAGCAGAGGATGGTTTTTGTTCATATTGGTGTGTAGTTCTACATCGTATTGCTGTCGTCTGGTACTATTCACGAGTTGTTGATTTGCTATTCTCTTTCATCTTGTTGTACAAATTGCTTTGATATATTCTTGCGTTCCGGCTATCTCGTTTTCGTATACTGTCGTGTTCTTGTCGACTAGAATGTTCACCAAAGCTCTCGTGTATCCAACTCGATTGTAGCCTCGTCTTCTGCTTGAGTAGTTGGATAGTGGTAGTCAAGCGGACTCGTGACTGTCAATCATAACTAGTACTCGTTAAGATCAAGCTTCTGCATCGTGAATACTCGACTGACTACCGCCAATGAGGCGTGCACTTAATATACGGCAGCATTCAATGATCATTTCCTATGGTTAGCTATCCATGATTCTGAAACCGATTACTTGTACTTACGAAGGGTTCGGCAATCTTCCAGTACCTCCTCAACTCATGCTCAAGCATAAGGAAATTCACACATTCCTTAACATGCTTAATCAGCTTAACTCACTTATCTCAAAACTTGTTTGCTCTCTCTCACATCATTCACCTGGCATATCTTATATTTTTTGAGTGCGAAATACAATAAAACATGTATATTAATATATCTCAACTTTTTTTTTCTGAATTCATTCACATTGAAATTTTGGACAAGTAGATTCAATTTCACCAAGGCAGTTAAGTGTAAATAAGTCCGCATAAGGGCACGTCAAGGAATGTGTGAATTTCCTGATGAGTCGACCTCCCGTTGAGCTTAACAAAGTTGTGGTGATGGACACAATCACTGATAGGCCGTCGTTGTTGTCAGGCTTTCTGGCACATCTTACTGTTGGCATGCGTGCAAGTTTCTGGATGGATAGATTCGAGGCATTCGATCATTCATCAGGAAATTCACACATTCCTTGACGTGCCCTTATGCGGACTTATTTACACTTAACTGCCTTGGTGAAATTGAATCTACTTGTCCAAAATTTCAATGTGAATGAATTCAGAAAAAAAAAGTTGAGATATATTAATATACATGTTTTATTGTATTTCGCACTCAAAAAATATAAGATATGCCAGGTGAATGATGTGAGAGAGAGCAAACAAGTTTTGAGATAAGTGAGTTAAGCTGATTAAGCATGTTAAGGAATGTGTGAATTTCCTGATGTTGTTACATGAACACTTGCAAAGAGAATGTCCTCTCCAACCGGGCACCTATCGTCTCCACCGTCCGCCGTGGTCCCATTCTCCCCAGATCTGCCAGCTACATTAGCCAGTAAATGAAACTGGCGTCCTAGGATATTTCCCAAGATACCTCGGACGGATTGCTCCGTAATGAGCATCGTATATGGGCTAGCACCTAATGGATATGCCTTCGTCGATTTCAAGTGGTTCATTATGCGTGTCATAATCTCCTTTGTCGCTTTCATCGGCATTCTCTTCCTTGGGATTATGGTGTTCAAGTCGATTGCAGGACAAAAGTTGTCAAAAGCTGATGGTATGAGCTGCTGCTGCGAGTCCCAGAAGTACGAATGCCTGTGACGGGCAGACTCCGTATATTTTCCGCTAATAGTACGGATATCCTCCATCTCAGAAAAACACTTGCATATGTAAGGATGGTGGTGGTTAAAAATGAGGTGTGCATGTGCCAAGAGACGGCGGACCGCAGCTGTCCCGTGTTGCAAGCAAACTTGGCGAACACTGAACTCAACTTGAACTTCAGTTGGCACGAGAGCACTCACCCTTTCTGTATACGTTACAGAGACCCAAGCCTATCAGGATTCCGAGGTGTGTCAAAGCTTAGCGAGACACCACAAGGTATGTTGATTTATCTTCGTTCATCCTCAAATATTTTTCAAGTGCCTGCTGCTGCTCACGCACTCACATCTAGTCGCGCTTTCGTCCATCAGCAAACCAGCCGGTACCTGTACAATATTGTACAAAACTGTACAAAACTGTACAAGCCTTACAGTCACACAAGAAAGTCTCCCCTTTACAGTCCTGTCACAAGGTCTCACAATATATACAAAGGTTACAGCTTGTGCCTTTGTACAGACAATACATGTGATACATGTTGTATACGTAGGACATGTGGTATAAGCTTATGCAGTTGCTAGACATTGTACAGACTTGTATAGGATGCAAAACCTGTGCTGATTGTCATGAATTACAAAACACTGAATCAGACTATGCTGGATTCTAAGATGATGTTGACATCCTCCATATCACCCTTGTCAAAATCAAGGTCACCCACCCCAATCATAGCCCACTGCTCCAACATCTCCTCGAGCTCTATATGACGGTCAGGATTTTCTATAAGTGCATCTACAGACCTCTGCAACGAGTTGAAGTCAGCCCTACATTTATCTGTGGAGGGGTCAGGGACTTTGTCAGTGCTGGTCTTATGAAACCCAGTGAGGATGCCCTTCATCTGTTGATTTGTCAATGACTAAATAAAGCAAATAAAATAAAATAAAATAACATGGCACACCACAGCACCCACAAGAAGCAGCCCATTGACAGGTATTGTACTATGTTGAAATTCATTTGTATTCTTGAGGGCCTTCTTGCTATTGCTGTAGTAGAATTTGAGGTAGCTATCCCTTAGAGCTTGCAAGACAAAATTCTTCCATTTGCCCTACATCAGTAAACCACTTTGCCTCTGTGAGCTCTGTACAGCTCTGTACAGAAGGGACCAAGCTGTGGCCAGCCATTTTTTGGTGGTGGGAAAAAAGGTGTTTTACTGATGTACAGTGGCTCAAAAAAGTGTCCCAATGTTTGTAGATTTTCATGTATTTGCTTTACTGTGAGTCAGGGCAGGGGAATATGACTAAGCTATAGGGAGATGTCAGAAAGCCCTGCTTCTCAGCATCATTAGTGGTCCCTGTGGCGTGGGAATCCGCTCACACTGTGCGAATATATGGTTGTTTTCATTTGGTGATTCATTGGGACACTTTTTTGACTTTTGGTTTGACCAACACAATCTCTATAATTCTCATATTTTATTTGACCTTATTTTGTTCTAATCACTTGTGCCACTCTTCTAAACATATTATCTGTCAATTTATGATATCACTCCCTAGCTATCTTGCTCTACCCTGCTACAACTTTGTCCTATAGCTGAAATAGCCCCTATTGTGAAATTTAATAGGCTGTATGCAATTTCTTGAGTAATTACCAGAGATATTTGATAGGTTTGAGGTTTTTGGACTGTGCTGGTCATTATAGAATACTAATATTGTGGTCTTTAAGTCATTGGTGGCCAACTGAGAGGTGTGCTTGGGGTCACTATTATATTGAAAGATAGTGTCTTCTCTATTAATCAATGGCTCCTACATGCTTCTTAGCAGACACCTATCTGAAGTGGAAATGGAACACTTTGTATTTATTACCCACTCTATTTCACAGAAAATTTTCCTGTCATAGCTTTGTACCATCAAGTTTCATCCTCCAAAGTCAAGGCTTTGTTTAACTTCTCCTGCTTCTAGTAGATCTCCTGCTTTTTCTCACAAAATTTTCAGGCTATATGACCCCTTCCTATGTATTTTGGTCTCATCTGACCAGATAACCCATCTCCAGTCCTTAATAGTCCACCACTGATGCTTTACAGCAAAAGTTTGTCATGACTTTCTATGAGTCAGAGATAGAAGTGTATTTTATGCTTCATTACAGCTTTAATATTGGACACCCTAAGGGAATTACTGACTGTCTGAGCTGAGCCAGTAGTAGAGGTAACTTAATTAATGATTTTTATAGAATCAGTAGCATTGATAGCCTGCCTAGTTAGAATATAATAAATAAAATATCTGTTGTCATATATAGTGAGCTTTCAAGTTAGCTATGAAATAGCTTAAATACCACAATATTAGTGTTCTATAATGACCAGCACAGTCCAAAAACCTCAAACCTATCAAATATCTCTGGTAATTACTCAAGAAATTGCATACAGCCTATTAAAATTCACAATAGGGGCTATTTCAGCTATAGGACAAAGTTGTAGCAGGGTAGAGCAAGATAGCTAGGGAGTGATATCATAAATTGACAGATAATATGTTTAGAAGAGTGGCACAAGTGATTAGAACAAAATAAGGTCAAATAAAATATGAGAATTATAGAGATTGTGTTGGTCAAACCAAAAGTCAAAAAAGTGTCCCAATGAATCACCAAATGAAAACAACCATATATTCGCACAGTGTGAGCGGATTCCCACGCCACAGGGACAACTAATGATGCTGAGAAGCAGGGCTTTCTGACATCTCCCTATAGCTTAGTCATATTCCCCTGCCCTGACTCACAGTAAAGCAATTACATGAAACTTCACAAACATTGGGACACTTTTTTGAGCCACTGTATAAAACTAATAGTGAGTGGCTGCCTTGGGGAGGAGTAAAAAGTAACCATACATTAGATGAATCAGGAATACAAAGATAATCACCGGTTTTGAGTAACTTGGTGGCATTCACGATGATACATTTCTGTACCTCATCCTGGCGCGCTATGGTGCACTTTGGAAAGATATCATATGATGCTTTCGCAACAGACATAACAACCTTCTTCAGCTCCATGTGAAATGTAAAGAGATCATTGCAGAGCTGACAGTAAATATATAAGTTTATTGTACATCCATTAATGAGACACTTGCCAGCCGTGACATTTGTGCCATGTACTGCGGGAAATAGCCTAAGAAGCAAGATGAGATTCGCAAACGGGGTCAGGCAATGTGAGGAGCTTATTTACCATTATCCAATTTGATCTTTTTTCATGGTACATCCACAATTCAGTGTCAAGGACTTCTTGTGCAAGTTGTAGTGCATCTCAATGTTCTGGAATGGGATGCGTTAGAACAGCCTGTAGACGCATTTCTAACTTTGCTGCCTGCAAAAATACTTGCCAGGCAGGTGGGTAAAACCCAAGCTTCGCAGGATTGTCTTGGGATGTCTTGACCCTTCGCTTATTTCTGCGTGAATCTGGCTCATCAAGTGTAGCACAACTGGAGAAAGTGCTTTGCTGAGATGGAGAATGCCGATGTGAAGACTGCATGTGGGGGGGACACTGAGATGTGTGTCAACGAGGTGACACTGAACACCAATATGGAGATCTTGAGCGTGTAGAATGGTGAGAGTGCATGTGGGAGGAAGAAGGGTGTGTAGACAACACACACTGAGATGTGTGTCTACAAGGCGATGCCAAACACCGATATGGAGATCTTGAGCATCTAGAATGACGAGAGTGCAAATGGGAGGAAGAAGGATGCATAGATGGCACATACTGAAATGTGTGTCTATGAGGTGACAGAGAGCGCTGATCTGGATACCTTGAGTGGGCAGAAGTAATGTGAGGTGAGCACTCACGAGTTTGCACTAGAGCAGAAAACCCAGTAGACACCACACATCGAGATGACAGTCGACAAGGAGACTTCGAGTGGCTAGAAGCATGTCTGTGTTCATTATATTTAGCCCTCAATAGATAAGTTATGGAGGGAGCCTTGTGCTATCCATTCTTCATTTGATGATGCTCAAGAACATCAAAAACTTCCTGAAGAGCATGTGATAAGATTAACCTCAAGACAAAAATTAAAACACTTTCCTCTGTTTTGTCTCTGGCTGCATCATTGAGCTCATTATTGAAATCATCACCAATACCATTGTCCTGAGCATCAGGCTTGTCCCTCTGAGTGTCAGGCTCATCATCAAAATCCCCATTAATACCTTGATTGAAATCCCTAAGTATCAGGCTAATTTTTGACATCTCATCATACCTTGATTCAGAAAATCACACACAGCATCAGGTTCATAGTCAAAATCCTGATTATTGAAATCTTCCTGAGCTCCATCATACTTGCTATCCAAATCATCTGCATGTTGTCCGAAGTCCATGGTATCGCCTGTTTCAAGCATTTGCTCCTGGTCCTGAACCCCATCCCTGCATCAGGCATATGTGACAACAGATGGATGAGATAGTAGCGGAAGACATACCTTTCCTCATTTTCCCCATCAGTTTGGTACTGGTCCTGGTTGTTGTTACTGATACAATATTCTGGAGCTTGACTTTCAGCCTCCTCCTCATGGGTACGCTCATTGGACCATGGTGCCTTCCGGATGTTCTGACTGCTAGTTGAAGTGGGCTGCCTAAACCCAAACCTATCTGAAGAGTGAGCTGCACTTGGGGCTGTTCAGAGAGATGCAGCAGAATGTCAGCGTCCTGAATTAATATTCTTGTTGATACCAATGGAACACTGAGTAAAATTGGTGCTCCTGGTCAGAGACCTCTTAGTAGTAGCCTGGAAGAACATTAGCTTTTGGGAGTTCATATTAGAACATCAATTATACACTTTTTCTTTGGTTTCCGGAGCTGGGAAGGAGCCATGGGATTTTCTTCTGCATCACTAATGTCAAGAGTGGTCTCCTTCTGACCTTTTCTTGCTGGGGCTGCTAAGGTTTCTCCAGCTTTTTTCAACTGGTCTGCATGTCCACTTTGGCCTCGCGTAGATCTCTCACTTCATTGAGTAACCTCAGAGACTTTGTATGAATGCTTGCCCCTCTTCTTCGGAGGCATTGAGTGACAAGGCAGGAAGTGTTGAGACTTGCCACCAATTAGTACCCAGAGTCGTATCACATAAGCTGATGTTTGATGTACTAAACCAGCACAACAGAGTATGTGTACAGGTACAGTAGGACTCCAAATGTGATAGTAATGTAATAATAATTAGAGGGTACAACAAGTTGAATTTTGACAGTGGGAGAAGCATATTAAGAGATATGTGAAGGATAAGAGACTTGAAAATTGTGAGAAGGTGTTACAAGAACACCTTCTTGCGCCACTACTATCATTTTTCCTCCTATGCGTTGCCATCTACTCTCATCCCGATAAGGCTTCCATCCTTGTCCTCCGCTACCTTGTCTGGCTTGCCATTGTCACTCCCTACCTCGCTTATGCTCGCCTCCTTCATCGTCACTAACTGCGCACTCTTCCAGTACTCCTCACGCTTGTATGCACTCTTCACGCTCCTTGCGCTCCTTGCGCCTCTCATGCCTCAAACGCCTCTGTTGCGTTCGACGCCTTCCTCTGCACTTCAACACGCGCTACCCCCTGGTTCACACAAACAACTCTTTGGCTCAAGGACTACATCTGGTGTCGTATTTCCTTTTATCTTTTCCTTTGCATTTACCTATGACTCGTGCATCGCCTCATTGGCTCGTACCTTTTATACCTTCGGCTCTGCACCTATGACTCCCTTTTGCACATGCGTGCATTCATTGGTTCATACGCCTCTGACTCATCTATGAGCATGTGTCTTCCTATTGGCTATCTGACTTC
Source organism: Suillus spraguei (assembly GCA_016800925.1). Classification (NCBI taxonomy): domain Eukaryota; kingdom Fungi; phylum Basidiomycota; class Agaricomycetes; order Boletales; family Suillaceae; genus Suillus; species Suillus spraguei. The sequence continues at coordinate 162,308 of JABCPU010000104.1, forward strand.
ATACTTAATCTAGCGATACTTACGTATTTGCGCTCCACTTCAATCTTACATATAAATATGCGCAGATAGCCTTTGTACTTCTTTAACTTGAATCTACTTGATCTTCGACCCTGAACTTCCTTTCAATAAGCTTCGATAAGCTTATTGTCTATACTTCGACTTCTTAGAAGCTCATCGCTTCTAAGTCTATTCGTCATTGTAGAACCCATTGCTGAGACGTGGTTGTGAGACAGCGCATCGCGCCCACCTCCAACCCGATACAACTAGCGCACTCCACACTAGGCGACCAATATGCATGGGCTGATGCTCTTTATAGAGTGCCCGTCGCAGACACCACTCAAGTTTCTTAGCGCCTGGCTAGGTCGCTAACAGAAGGCAAAGAGGCTCCAGAGTCCATGATGCAGAGTGCCAGCACTCGGAAAGAGGGTTGTGGGATGACATGTGCAAAAAAAAGTTCAGACACCTTCTCATTGCCTCCAACTCTGAGTCGTCCATTTGTTCTTTTTTTCATGGGGGACGAAATGACGAAGGCCCAAAAAGTGCTGTAGAGGATGTTGGAGGATTTGCTACAGATGTGCTAAGACGAGCGGAACAACATGGTAAAGGCTCAGATGGCCCTGCTGGGGGTGTGTGAAGAGCATGAGATGCTGATGTGGGATGAAGACTCTTGGATTGTCCTAAAGGAGGTGGTTCTTTACCAATAGATCTCATGAAAGTATTGAGTAGGTTGAGGACTCCAGGGCCTGTTTGCACTGTAAACCATGGTACCCCATTTCTGGACAAGAGGTCTGAATTCCACGAAGTATTCAGATGTCTTATCGACAAAGAATCTGCCTTGCATCAAAACCCCCATCTTTACAAAAGAGATCGTACTCAGAGCCAAATGGGTATCTGCCTTGCCCAAAGCCTCATAAGCGCTCACCCATGGCAAAGTTCACTGGGACCAGGTGGGTGCCAATTGGCTGTGTGGCCCCCCATACTTAGCAACAAATTTGAAGAAAATATAAAATAAGGACTCAAGGTCATCGCTGGGCTGGTGTTTGATTAGAACTGTATCAACATTGACATTCTGCAGAGTATTGGCAGCCTGTGGAACAAGGCTGGTGTTGTTGTCCTCAGATGAGCTAGATCCAGCATAGCCTGAAGAATATGGATAGAAATGTAGGGCATGGTCCCCTGGAAAATAAAATAAACAATGAATAGCTAAAATGCACACTGAAACTTACTGTACCATGCGAATAGGTGCTAGTCATGCCTTCTGCTAGAATTGAGGCATGATCGAAATCAATGAAGTAACCAATACTGTCATGAACAACAAAATTATTGAGACTGAGGTCCCCATGCAAAACTTGCCTCTGAATCATTGTGTGATGAGCTGAAAATAAAGAGTTGATACAAGTATTTTGCATGCTCAATAAGACTCACCAACTACAAAGGCATGAAAGGTGGTGAGCAGCTCTTGTCTAGAGCTGAATTTAGATAATGGCTGTCTGCAGGGGGACAAGAGAATGCGGCAGTGGAATCTGTTGCAGAACATCAAGTCATCCCGATGGCCCATGTCATATGTATTGGCTGCAAATGAGCGCTGTGCAGTCAGGCTCCCCCTCGTAATACACATCCCAATGGTCTATGAGTTCAACAATGTTAGGGATGCCCTTGACCATCTCCAAGATGGTCATTTGGTGCATTCTCTTCTCCTCTGTCACCCAACAATCTTTTGAAGCATACTCATTCCCTGCCTCATCAGCCACATGATAACAAACCGTTCCACAGCAGAAAAATCTGTGGCTCTTCCACAGAACCTCCACATATTACAGTGAATTATCTCTGTATTATACGAGTGAACGGATGTGCATAATATCCCATATGATATGGGCCAGTGGACATAGGCCATGGTAGAAATATCCTCAATTATGATGGATAGGCCAGGAGGAATATTATTCCCGATGACGGCGGGTGGGCCCATGCAAGGAATATGTAGAGTAGATGAGTGGGCCGATGTACATGAATATTCAGTAGACAGATGGGCCAAGGTAGTTGGATATTATGTAGATGGGTGTACCAAGGTAGATGTGTATCAGATAGACAGGTATGTGAAGGGTACTTGTTATCACATACACAGGTGGGCCAAGAGTGTTATATAAAATAATATTTTATTAGATGGGTGGGCCAAGGGTGTTGTACAGTATATTATATTAGATGGGTGGGCCGAGGGTGGTATGAAATATAGATGGGTGGGTGTTAAGACCATACTCAAAGGTAGAGAGATCCGAAGGGCTTTGGCCTCAGTTCGTGCACTGTGCCCCTTTCCCGAGTAATGCCCCTTATTTCAGGGAGAAGTTATACATCCGAAGATCCGGAAGGAGTTGCGTGATGGATCCAGACGTCCAAAGGTATCGGATATGATACGTCCGAAGGTTATCCGGAATGTAGGAATAGAACAAAGATTAAGACTAGCTTCGGAACAAATTCCTAACTAGAAACTAACAGAGATAGACTATCCGAAGATAGAGTCGGAGATATAGACTATAGGAATCAATCCCAGTCTCAGAAGATGGCTTAGAGCAGAAAGTGGCTCAAGTCCGGAGGAAGCAGAATGAGCAGAATCTAAGATGATATTCGAACTAAGGTTCTACGGAGATCTACAAGTGGTTTATATACGGTAAGTATCTAAGACAGATAATCAACAAGTCCAGGACCGAGGGCTATGTACGAAGTGTAACAGAAGTTTATTAGTTAATGCACAGTGGATCAGTAAGCACGAATCGGAAATGAAACACCGGTAATGGATCAGTGACACAGGAAGGAATTATACACAGCTGGAGTACTGGAAACAGGATGAGCAACGAAAGGAGATAGACGCAGATATACACAAGGGAGATAGAGTGCGAGAAGTGAGCACATTTGGATGAACGATCCGGACAGGACCTGTGGAACGGACAGAAATAGAATCGATCGGATCTGATCGGATATGGTCAGATCTGGGATTAGAAGTATGGTATATGACAGTGGGCCCATGTGTATGATAATTGTAGACATGACAGAGCTGAGGTAGTTGCATATCATCCGACTGGACCTTCAGACCTCTGCAGCTAGCTTGCTAACCCTATGCACATCCTAGCCCACCCTGAGCACAGTCTCACCCGCCACTATGTCTGGACTTTCCCTCCTCTGATATCTGAGACTTCCAATCCTCATCCATGTCCTAAATACTTCCCCTTGGATCCACAGAGCTTCACTTCTCTGGTCCTCCACTCCTCCACTCCTCCCCCTCCAGACCTCCTATCTCTGGACCTCTGGTCCTGTCCTACCCCACCCTTGACATCCTGTGGATCATCTTTCCCCCTGGAGCTTCCCTCCTATCTTGCCCTGGACTTTGTCTGGCAGTCCATCCTCCATTCCATTCTACTTGGGACTTGACCCAGTAGTCTTACCTGTATTTCCTGTCCTCTGGAAATAGTTCCTGCGTGGTTCCCATGATCCTCCAGTAGTCCGTCGGCGCTCTATTGAGCAGTCTAGCCCTAGAGTTCCTCCGGAGTTCCCCTCTAGACTTCACTGGAACTCCCCCTTGGACTTCATGCAAAATTAGGGGCACATACTTGTATAAGGGGCACAGCACATGAGCTGAGGCCAAGCCCCCATGATTTAGTTATGACACTCCAGTACAACCCCATGCAAAGCTGGAATGTCTGAGTAGCCTCTGGTTTTGCATGGCCATAACAGATTTGAGATGAAAAAGATATCTACCAAAAATGTGTGAATCAAATCTTTTGATTGCCTGACATTTGTCTGAGTCCTGAGTGCTGAATCCCAAGTGCCGAACCCCGATGTAGAGAAACAATCCTGCCTGGGGGGACAGGTATAAGAAGCAGGGAGCAATACAGTGGCTCAAAAAACTGTCCGCATGTTTTGACATTTTTCACTATCTATGATATTGTGTGAGAATGAACAAATTCCTCAAGGACATACTTATACCACATTGTAGTATGGCTTCAGGGCTTTTATTTGAGCCCTACACCGTGGGAATCGGCGGAGATATGGTGGAGATATAAGGCTTATAAAATGATGACTCATGTGGACAGTTTTTTGAGTGTATATTAAAACTATATAAATCATTATTTATGACACCATAAAAATCATGCCACTATTATATAAATTATAAAGTGGTGTCATTATGTTATTTTATGACTATATCTAACTATATAAACCAGAATATCTCATGTATCATAGTCATAATCACCATGAAAGCCATCTCCTCTGCTCAAAGAGATAATATCCTCTCTCTGTCTTATGCTGGCCTCTCTGCTCGCCAAATTTCCTCTAGAACTGGAGTATGCAAGTCCACTGTGGCCAAGTTCATCAAAGAAAGCCACCCAGACAAGGAAAACTCTTGTGGAGGACGTCCATCCAAGCTTACCTCTACTGACAAAAGGGCTATTATCCAACATATCACTACAGGAAAGGCTGATAATGCTGTCCAAGCCACCCATTATATCAATTCCACCATCACTACCCCTGTCTCTTCACAAACTGTGAGGAATGTTCTCAAGGCAGTAACAAAGAAGAAAAAGCCTCTTCTCTCCATCAAACATAGGCAGAGAAGACTAGCCTTTGCCTTAGCTCATCAACACTGGACTGTAGAGGACTGGAAGCGTGTTATATGGTCAGATGAGACCAAAATCAATAGGATTGGGTCAGATGGGAAGGTGTATGTATGGAAAAAGAAGGGAGATGGCCTAACAGACAGAGAGGTTAATGGGACTGTCAAGTTTGGAGGAGGTTCTTTAATGGTATGGGGCTGTATGGGATGGAATGGTGTGGGAATGCTTGCTGAGGTTGAGGGGAAGATGAATGCTGAGCAGTATGTGGACATTTTAAATGACCACTTGCTGCCTAGCTTGGCAGAATCAGGGATTGATGAAGAAGATATCATTTTCCAACAGGATAATGATCCCAAGCACACATCCAGAAGAGCTAGGGAATGGTTTGAAGAACATAACATCAATGTTCTTGACTGGCCAGCACAGTCTCCTGATGTCAATGTCATTGAACATCTCTGGGGAACACTCAAGAAAAAGCTTCAAGCCTATGAAAACCCCCCTAAAGGAGTATGGGAGCTTTGGGAGAGAGTAGCAGTGGAATGGGGGAAGATCACAGCTGAGGATTGCCAGAAATTAATTGAGAGTATGCCTAGAAGGATAGAGGCAGTAATTAAAGCCAAGGGAGGTCATACAAAATACTAGAATACCTGGTTATTACTGTAAAATACTTGAGTCAAAAAACTGTCCACATGAGTCACCATTTTGTGAGCCTTGTATCTCCACCATATCTCCACCGATTCCCACGGTGTAGGGCTCAAATGAAAGCCCTGAAGCCATACTACAATGTGGTATAAGCATGTTTTTGAGGCATTTGTTTGTTCTCACACAATATTATAGATAGTGAAAAATGCCAAAACATGCGGACAGTTTTTTGAGCCACTGTATGTCATTTTACTTATCATTCAGTCAGTCCTTCATGGATCTTTCTAAAACTTCAAATACATCATTAGGGACATATATGAGAGGTAAATCACGCATCAGATCACTTATCACAAGCTTGATTATTATGTAGGCTTCTTATCAGGAAATATCCCCTGTACATGACATATATTTGTGGCCTATATACAACTGATCCTTTGCATATGACACATGTGGGAGTGTACTACTGTTGATGTCTGAGCAGGGCTGGCCATTTATGCAATGATAAGACATTCAAACACTTTAAAAATGATTGAGGAGCAACAGGAGGGCATCCATGATAAGATGGTCGAGATTGAACTGGATGTTGAGGTGAAGGTTAAAGGGTCTTGTGAGGAGGTGGACATAATTGCATAGTGATAGATGTATATACAATTTTTTTCAATGAATGTTACCTCTGCCAGAAGCAAATTATTGAATCACTGAGCGCCGAGTCCTGAGTGCTGAGTGCCAAAACTTGAAACCCAAAAATTGACACTCACAAAGTGTCAAGTACCGAGACCCAAGACCCAAAACCCTGGCATACAGTTTCAAGTTTCAAGTTTCAAGTTTCAAATTTTGGGGTTCAGGGTTTAGGGTTCCAGTTCCGGCATGAGGCACTTGTTACATTGCCAGGAATTCAGGATTTGGGTCCCAGGTTTTGGTACAGGATTCGGGTCTCAGGTCTTGGTACTTGACACTCAGTGAACTGTATAAGGAAATAGAAATTTTACATGTTACACATCTTTGCGAGTTTCAAGTTTCAAGTTGTAAGTTTCGGAGTTCAGGGGTTGTGTTCTGGCACCCAGCACTTGTTACATTGCCATGAATTTGGGATTCGGGTCCTGGGTCATGGTACTTGACACTCGGTGAACTGTGTAAGGAAATAGAAATTTTACATGATACAGATTTTTGCAAGTTTCAATTTTGAAGTTTGAAGTTTGAAGTTTTGGGGTTCGGGGGTCAGGTTCCAGCACTCGGCACTTGTTACACTGCCAGGAATTCGGGTTTCGGGTTTCAGGTCTTGGTACTTGACGCTTGATGAACTGTGCAAGGAAATAGAAAATTTAAATGATACAGATTTTTGCAAGTTTCAATTTTGAAGTTTGAAGTTTCGGGGCTTGGGTGCCGGCACTCGGCACTTGTTACATTGCCAGAAATTCGGGGGTTTTGGGTCCCAGGTCTTAGTACTTGACACTCGGTGAACTGTGCAAGGAAATAGAAAATTTACATAATACAGATTTTTGGAAGGTTCAAGTTTGAAGTTTGAAGTTTTGGAGTTTGGGGGTCGGGTTCTGGCACTTGGCACTTGTTACATTGCCAGAAATTCGGGATTCGGGTCCCAGGTCTTGGTACTTGACACTCGGTGACCTGTGCAAAAATATCGAAATTTTACATGATACACATTTTTGCGAGTTTCAAGTTTCAAGTTTCGAGGTCTGGGGTTCAGGTTCTGGCACTTGGCACTTGTTACATTGCCAGGAATTCGGGGTTCAGGTCCCAGATCTTGGTACTTGACACTCAGTGAACTGTGCAAGGAAATAGAAAATTTCAATGATACAGATCTTTGCAAGTTTCAATTTTCAAGTTTGAAGTTTGAAGTTTCGGGGTTCAGGTGCCAGCACTCGGCACTCGGCACTTGTTACATTGCCAGGAATTTGGGATTCGGGTCCTGGGTTGTGGTACTTGACACTCGGTGAACTGTGTAAGGAAATAGACATTTTACATGATACACATTTTTGTGAGTTGCAAGTTCCAAGTTTTAAGTTTTGAGGTTCAGGGTTCAGGTTCCGGCACTCGGCACTTGGCACTTGTTACATTGCCAAGGATTCGGGATTCGGGTCCTGGGTCTTGGTACTTGACACTCAGTAGACTGTGTAAGGAAATAGGCATTTTACATGATATACATTTTTGCAAGTTTTGAGTTTTGAGTTTTGAGTTTCAGCTTTTTATTGCCTCACATTTTTCTGAGTCCCAAGTGCCAAATCCTGAGTGCCGAACCCAGTAGTCCACAATTTCGGTGTGACAGACAAACTCAGGCTGGGCTTGAAAAGGTAGTTTTTGCATGGTGTCTCATACTTGGACTTTCCTTACCTTAGGTTCGCACTTTTGATGATTACATAAGCACCTTACCTTTCACTCTTTGCACCACCAAGGATTCTACTTAGTTCCAGTACTGTTAGCTCCTCTTTTGATTGAGTTCCTGGGCAGCTTACCATAGCTCCTCACTCATTTGAGTTCTTGTGCAGCTTTTCTCTTTGTAGCTTTTCTAGTTTGGCAGCTTTCATAGCTCACTAGTTAGCTCCTGGATACCTAGTTTTCTAAAGTGAACACTACCACTGTCTTTGACTGTTTCCTCTCTCCTTCCCTTGAGTTTTGGCTAGTCAGAAGCCCTTTGGGCTGAACATACAGTGGCTCAAAAAACTGTCCGCATGTTTTGGCATTTTTCACTATCTATAATATTGTGTGAGAACAAACAAATGCCTCAAAAACATGCTTATACCACATTGTAGTATGGCTTCAGGGCTTTCATTTGAGCCCTACACCGTGGGAATCGGTGGAGATATGGTGGAGATACAAGGCTCACAAAATGGTGACTCATGCGGACAGTTTTTTGACTCAAGTATTTTACAGTAATAACCAGGTATTCTAGTATTTTGTATGACCTCCCTTGGCTTTAATTACTGCCTCTATCCTTCTAGGCATACTCTCAATTAATTTCTGGCAATCCTCAGCTGTGATCTTCCCCCATTCCACTGCTACTCTCTCCCAAAGCTCCCATACTCCTTTAGGGGGGTTTTCATAGGCTTGAAGCTTTTTCTTGAGTGTTCCCCAGAGATGTTCAATGACATTGACATCAGGAGACTGTGCTGGCCAGTCAAGAACATTGATGTTATGTTCTTCAAACCATTCCCTAGCTCTTCTGGATGTGTGCTTGGGATCATTATCCTGTTGGAAAATGATATCTTCTTCATCAATCCCTGATTCTGCCAAGCTAGGCAGCAAGTGGTCATTTAAAATGTCCACATACTGCTCAGCATTCATCTTCCCCTCAACCTCAGCAAGCATTCCCACACCATTCCATCCCATACAGCCCCATACCATTAAAGAACCTCCTCCAAACTTGACAGTCCCATTAACCTCTCTGTCTGTTAGGCCATCTCCCTTCTTTTTCCATACATACACCTTCCCATCTGACCCAATCCTATTGATTTTGGTCTCATCTGACCATATAACACGCTTCCAGTCCTCTACAGTCCAGTGTTGATGAGCTAAGGCAAAGGCTAGTCTTCTCTGCCTATGTTTGATGGAGAGAAGAGGCTTTTTCTTCTTTGTTACTGCCTTGAGAACATTCCTCACAGTTTGTGAAGAGACAGGGGTAGTGATGGTGGAATTGATATAATGGGTGGCTTGGACAGCATTATCAGCCTTTCCTGTAGTGATATGTTGGATAATAGCCCTTTTGTCAGTAGAGGTAAGCTTGGATGGACGTCCTCCACAAGAGTTTTCCTTGTCTGGGTGGCTTTCTTTGATGAACTTGGCCACAGTGGACTTGCATACTCCAGTTCTAGAGGAAATTTGGCGAGCAGAGAGGCCAGCATAAGACAGAGAGAGGATATTATCTCTTTGAGCAGAGGAGATGGCTTTCATGGTGATTATGACTACACATATTACAGTGAACTATCTCCGTATTATACGAGTGAACGGACGTGCATAATATCCCGTATGATACGGGCCAGCGGACCATGGGCCCATGGTAGAAATATCCTCGTTGATGACGGATGGGCCGGGAGGAATATTATTCCCGATGACAGCGGGTGGGCCCATGCAAGGAATATGTAGAGTAGATGAGTGGGCCGATGTACATGAATATCCGGTAGACGGATGGGCCGAGGTAGTTGGATATCATGTAGATGGGTGTATCAAGGTAGATGTGTATCAAATAGACAGGTATGTGAAGGGTACTTGTTATCACATACACGGGTGGGCCCAGACACATATTAAATTAGACGGGTATTAGACGGGTGAGCCGAGAGTGTTATATAAATATTTATTAGACGGGTGGGCCGAGGGTGGTATAAAATATAGACGGGTGGGCCCATGTGTATGATAATGGTAGACATGACGGAGCTGAGGGAGTTGCATATCATCTGAATCAGAGGAGGTAATAAATCACAGTTACTGAGTTCCCGGAGCAGCAGGTGCTGTCTTGACATGGCCTTTTGTGACGCTTAGGTTGTCTTGTAGAATGTGGAAACTGGGGTGCGAGGCTTGTGTTGCCCTACAAGACACCCAGCTCCGACCCCCGAAAATCAGATGAAGCATACCAAGTTCCGAGTTCCGAGACCCGGGTCTCGACACATAATTCAGTCAATAAGAGACACCCAGTTCCGACCCCCGAAATTTGAGTGAAGCATACCAAGTTCCAGGAGCAGCAAGTGATGTCTTGAAATGGCCTTTATGGCGCTTAGGTTATCTTGTAGAATGTGGAAAGCGGGGTGCGAGGCTTGTGTTGCCCTACAAGACACCCAGTTCTGACCCCCGAAAATCAGATGAAGCATACCAAGTTCCGAGTTCCGAGACCCGGGTCTCGACACATAATTCAGTCAATACGAGACACCCAGTTCCGACCCCCGAAATTTGAGTGAAGCATACCAAGTTCCGGAGTTCCGAACCCGGGTCTGGACAAATGAATATCAGATATCCAGCACACTTCCAATCATCTGGTATTTCATTGAGCAATGGATGATAATACAGCTTTGAAAGCCAACATCATCCAAGGTTCCCTTATCTGATCCTCGCTATCTCCACCCCCTTTAACACCAAAGTCTGGACATCCAGCATTCAGCGTCTGATTTCCCAATATCAACTTGCAACATGAACACTTCTTCCATGTCCACTTGTGACATAAAAATCTGGCGCACTTGGGCCCTGGCCATCACTCATGAAGCAGGGGCATATACTGAACAAAAATTCAATGCAGAGAAGACTGGAGGAGAACCGGTTATACCTTCTCCGAACCTGGACACTGATCTGGTGATGGCGTGCGATCGCTTGGCTGATGTACTCATAAAGGCATATAAAAATCCCAGTGGGTCTTCCTGCAGATGTTGAAAATGTGTTTGATCATTCAAATTCCTTCATGATAGTTAAGATACAGATTGATATTGCAAGATATAGCAAATTGATATCCCCAAAGAACACTGGGCATAATGAGGAGAAAGAGGAGAAGTTGCTTGAGAGGTGTCCTCCTGGCCATGAGGGCACAAAGGTGGTGGACAAACCTGCCACAATTATCGATGTTTCCGGTACCATCATCGCATGGTACCTTCCGGACGCCCTGACCGAGACCACCCAGGTGCGTAATGTGTAGATTGTTACTCAATGGATATTGAATATCAAATGGTACCTACAGAAGGAAATCAGGGCGGCCACCGATTTGCTGGGTCCAAGCCTCGAAAAAAGTGTAAAGGCTGATGGCAATTGGCGATATAATCAAGAATGGTTCAAACAGGGCTCGGAAAATGTTGGGTCAACTCCCGGATGCATCAATTTATCTCCGGCATGGTTTCAACAGGGCCACGAGGTAGGATGTGATGAGATGGTGATTTCTGGAGTCAAACTCACCAATCCCATAGAATCTGTCAGATCCGGAGGTATCCGCATCATTGAAGGGACCCTCCTCCGAGAATATCCTGAAAGCTATTGCAAGGCCGGCAGCCATCGCATCGGCGGCACTCAGGGTCATGCATCCTCAGCAGTATTTTGCAGGGTTACGAGCCTTGTCACACCTCGGAGATAAGGCAGTGAGCAAGGAACTGCCACAGATGCCAGAGACCCTGCAGTACTGGGCATCCGTGTTTAACAGCCTCTCCATCATTTCCAATCGGGAAACCCCCAATCATCGAGACCATTTATCGATTCCTGAATGCTTCGATATTCTCACCACCGTGGGGAACTATTCTAATGCTCGGATGAGTATGCCAAGCCTTCAGCTGGAATTCAGGTATGATTCCGGCTGTATGATTGCATTTTCGGGAAGAATTGTGAGACATGGTGTTGATGGAGGGGAAGGGGATCGGATTGCTTGGGCATGGTATATGAGGGATTCTGTGCACATTTATGCCGGGGTTCCCTCATGTGGATGGGCTATGGTCGAAGGCCACATACTAAGCACGGTGTGAAAGATCAAAGAAGTTGACAGAGTTGTGACCCATGTTAGTAGCAACACACGAATACCATGTACCAATTAGAGCATCAACAGTTCTGGAACTCAAGTCGGAAGTCGAGTTCCATGAATTGAGTCCCTAACTCTGTGTATCTCGGGACTCGGGACTCGATCCTCGAAATTAGGGACTCAATGATCGATAGTCCGAATTCAGGCTTCACGCTCGGGACTCAGGAAAGTGTGAGGCAACAGACTTTGATCCACACATTGTGACTGCCGAACACCGAACACCGGCAGCCGGCACTCGGGACTCAGGACTGACACCAATGTGAAAAATATGAATTCACATATAGTGAGTGCCAAATCCCAAACTCAGGCAGCCGGAGCTCGGGACTCGGGACTCAGAACAATGTGAAAGATGTGAATTCACATATCATAAATGACGAACTCCAAATCCTGGCAGCCGGGACTCGGGACTCGGGACTCAGAATAATGTGCAAGTCATTGAATCCACACATGTTGAGGGCCGAACTCCGAGCCCGGCAGCCAGCGGTCGGGACTTGGGACTCAGAAGAACGAGAAAGATATTGATTCCTACATGTAAAGTGCCGAACGCCGAATGCCGAACCCTGTGAAAGATACTGATTCCCACATATCAAGTGGCGAACCCGGAACCCTGGCAGCTGAAACTCGGGACTCGGGACACACAACATTGTGAATGATATTGATGCACACATGTTAAGTGCCGAACGCCGACTGCCGAGCCCCGGCACCCGGAACTCGGCACTTGCACTCACAACAATCCACACATGTTGAGTGCCGAACCCCGAACTCCGGCAGCCGGAACTCGGGACTCACAACATTGTGAAAGATAGTGATTCCCATATGTAAAGTGCCTAACCCCGAACCCCGGCAGCCGGAACTCGGGACTCGGGACACACAACATTGTGAATGATATTGATGCACACATGTTAAGTCCCGAACGCCGACTGCCGAGGTCCGGCACCCGGAACTCGGCACTCGCACTCAGAATAATCCACACATGTTGAGTGCCGAACCCCGAACTCCGGCAGCCGGAAACTCGGGACACACAACATTGTGAATGATATTGATGCACACATGTTAAAGTCCCGAACGCCGGACTGCCGAGGTCCGGCAACCCGGAACTCGGCACTCGGCACTCAGAATAATCCACACATGTTGAGTGCCGAACCCCGAACTCCGGCAGCCGGAACTCGGGACTCACAACATTGTGAATGATATTGATGCACACATGTTAAGTGCCGAACGCCGACTGCCGAGCCCCGGCACCGGAACTCGGCACTCGGCACTCAGAATAATCCACACATGTTGAGTGCCGAACCCCGAACTCCGGCAGCCGGAACTCGGGACTCACAACATTGTGAAAGATAGTGATTCCATATGTAAAGTGCCTAACCCCGAACCCCGGCAGCCGGAACTCGGGACTCGGGACACACAACATTGTGAATGATATTGATGCACACATGTTAAGTCCCGAACGCCGACTGCCGAGCCCCGGACCCGGAACTCGGCACTCGGCACTCAGAATAATCCACACATGTTGGGTGCCGAACCCCGAACTCCGGCAGCCGGGACTCGGGACTCGGGACTCACAACATTGTGAATGATATGGATGCACACATGTGAAGTGCCGAACGCCGACTGCCGAGGCCCGGGACCCGGAACTCGGGACTCGGCACTCAGAATAATGTGAAAGTTATTGATCCACATATGTTGACTGCCGAACCCCGCACTGTCGCACAGATATCTATTTCGTCTCGACCCTTGATTGCTGAACCCCAAACCATGAAACCGGTAGTCCACAATTGTGGGGTTCGGGGTTCGGTACCTAAGATTCGTGACTCGCCACTCAGAAATATGTGAGGCAATCTTGCCATTTGGAAGTCGAGTCCCATGAATTAAGTCCCAAACTCTAAGTACCATTGCACTCAGGCATTCGCCACTCAGCATTTGGGATTTAGGACTCTACACCCGGATCTTGACATCCAGTCCTCAAAATCCGGAACAAAATATTCGGGAGTCAAGACAATCATTTGGACGGAATAAAATATTTTACATCATGTATGAAATGAAGACCATTCTAATCTAAACACAGTGAAGAGGACTCCACTCCCTGCCTCTCTTCAATCTCTGTAGCATGTCAGTGTACATCTTCACCTCTGCCATCTTCTCATGGATACCCTCATCTTGCTCCTCCATCAATGCTACCAGGCGTGCTCGAATCATCTTAAGTCCCATCACTGATGGGCCTGATGAGTCATTTACCTCCTCAGGAAGAACCAAGCCATCATCCTCAACTCCATTTACCATCCAATGCTGGTAGTGAACGACACAGGACCTCATGATCTGACCCCATTGCCATGGTTCATTCGGAATTTCGGTGTGTCCCATCCACCATGGAGTATCATAGCTGGGAATAATCCGGGATGGATGTCCCGGAGCTGCGACATCATCAAACTGACACAGGTGGGATGAAAAGATGTGGTCTGGAACAGTGTTCCAGGTGAGCATGGGATACAATGTCAGGACATGAGCGACGGGGCTTGGAACAACAGAAACGATGTTCCTTGCAGCTGAGTACTGCAGGAGTGGCGTAACAAATGTCTGTTGGAAATCTCAGCATTGCCCAAAAAAGTCAGCCGGTCATCCGGTCATCAGTCACTTACATTGATTTCCCATTGCACCCGGCTTTAAAGTACATGATCCGGGCAGAAGAGGGAGGGTTGTTAGCAGCCTCCATCTGATATTGAGAGATACATGCGCGGATGCGCGATGCAGCCATATTCAAAGTACAAGAAATATCTTGAAGGTTCAGCTTCATGGGTTGCCAGTGATGTCCAGTATTTGGAGTGCCAGATGTGGATGCAGGAGTTTCAGGCATGGCTAATGCAAGAGTGTGACGCTGGGAATGACACTGACAGATGGTAAAGAGCTGATGATATGAGTCACTGATGGATGGATTAGAAATTCAAACTCCGACATGGGCTGACCCGGACAATTCCCGGGACTCAATGTTTGGGTGTCAAATATGCGTTTCATCAGCAAAACAAATTCATTCATGTGCACCATCGATCAACGAGGGCTGCAGGTCTTGAAATGCTGCCTGTGCATCCTGAGCTAGTAAGGAATACATTTGAGACTGCCTTCCGGCATAGCATGCATGACCCGGAAGTTGTTTCAACAATGATTCCTGCATCCGGGCACCCCATGTGGTTGCCTTCCACAAGAAAAAGTTGCACGTCCAATCCATCTCTGATTGCACCAATGATATTTCTTCCATCCATCGATCCCGTAGTGCCTTTGCCCGAAGCCAATGAACTCGGTAAACTTGGGATGGGTCCTGTCAGCTCACCACGAATATATCAAGCATGCCCGAACTCACATTCCTCATTCCACGAATTTTCTGGACCCTCCATGTCGACTTCCACTGACCAGAACCAAGCGAGGGACTCATTTCGCTGACCTCGGGCGTTTGGATCGCCGATGGCAGTGCTGATTTTGAGCTGCTCGCGAAGCAGGGGTTTGTATTTCTGAAGCTGGTCTGGCCCCGGCTCAAGTTGTATCATTTGCTTCCTGGTTTTTGTATATATACTGGCATGTAGGGATACTGCCTGCTGCACTGATGTCACCTGGGACCACGCTCGAGTTTTTAGGGCTTGAGATTTGGCTTGCCTAACTGTTGTTCGGAACAGGATAGCCTTGTTGCACAAGTGAATGCGGAGATTGTGCAGGGCATCATTGGCCTGCCCTTCACGAAGGGACATCTCCAACGGAATCAGATCCTCTGCCATACAGCGTCTGCAATGTTCAACCCCGAGGTTTGATGGCAATGGAATTATGGTGAGCTCAGGGGAGTTTGTCCATGCATCAGATGTCTCGGTGAAATCCGCCGGGTCATCATCGATATCGTCAAGAATATCTATGTTCAAGTCGTCAGGATCGTCATCTGCATCAAATCCCTCTCCCAGATGCGTAAGAGCAGACCGAGTGAATTCATCTATCTGGCCTTGAATACGATCGCGTTGCCGGGCGATATCTAATCTCTGTGTCTCCGTCGATCGTCTTCCAATTCTGCGGACCTCGATGAGCAATGCAATTTGAGCCTCTTCAATTGCCAACCCAATGGATATCCATGTTGCCACAGATCTGCGAGAGGGTGCTGCATGACGGGCATTACCCGCTTCTAGTAGTCTAAGCTCGATCTCCTTTTTGCTTGGTGCTAAGTGAAAAATGAATGCGGAGCTCCACGGAGACAAAGAATGTTAACTTACCCTTCTTGATATTGATTTCATATAAATCCATCGCCGCAGGATCCCTGATTCTCTTGGACTGAGCGACCATCTCGCTGGCTAACCATTGTGTCTTTAAATTGCCGGGTGCAGCTTCATCAAGTCTGTCGAAAGCCTTGCCACTTTCGGCGATGCCATTCTTCGCCAGCTTGTATTTCCGGCAAAGAGTCCTTTTCATGCGGATCATCTTGCAGAAATTGGAATCGTTCATCTGATAATCAAGACATTCCTTTCGGTGCGGGGATGACATTCCCCGAGCGGCAGGGGAAATCAGGTTGAGACGCGCCCATAGGGTCTCCATGATCTCTCCATCAATCCGGCCAATGCCTTCAATAAAATTCGAAGCATATCGGACATAGCAACTGTCCTGATGTCCATGCACATGCCACAAACCGATTCCAGGAATGATGGTCAGTTCCGGTACCATGTCAAGGTATCGGCTTCGATCCACCCGAACACGAAAGTGCTTGTTGTATTGACAATTAATGTCATAGAAGGTGACAGCCCTGGTAATGCCTTCCATGTTGTGCTGGGCAGCCTCACAAAGGGCTAGTCCATGTTCATTTGTCTGCAAATGATGCATGGTCAACTAGTGAATGTGATTGGCATGTTTGGCTTGCCTTTCCCCTTTCTGAAAATCAACCATCGAGTGAGGGACAAAGCACCCATGCCGGGCGCAGGCAACTCCCCCGATTCCTGTGGACTCGAGCTTGTGCCGCGCCGCATTTGCTTGATTGACCGCCCGGTGATTGTTGCAGCTCGATTTTTCCACCGTGTCAGCAGCCTCCGCAAGATGCATGTTATACCTGTCCTTTCCGACCATGAATCCAAGCCCATCTGAAAGCCAAACTTCATCGAGGGGATTAATGGGATGCAGGTGTTCAGCTTTGAAATTTCCGTCCATCACAAATGACCGGGTGTATTTCCAGCTTGGAGTTCTTATCATCGCCGAGTTCACTTCGGTATTGAACATGACTCACTCATCAAGTGATTCATCCCCTGACAAAGATACATTAATCCCAGGCTGAGGACATGCCGGGCAAAATAATGCAAGATCTCCTGCGTTCGGGATGTCAGAACGATGGCCATAGCCATGCCATTTCATGGTCTTCAACTGCCTCCACTGTCGAGCGACTCTCATGAGCTCTCTGTATCGATCCTTGCCACGGCCTGTGTCAACATCATGTCCTTTAGATGAAGCACAAATAGCATTACCGGAACAAGGTGTGGAAACATGCTCGAGGTCATTCGCCGGAGCTTACTGTAATAGTTCATTGCGGAGGTGCCGCATTCAAGGTTGTCCAATAGAAAATCATCCAGCACTCCGAAGGTAAACACGGTCTTCGGCCTGTTAAACGATGCAGGGAAAAATCCATGCCGAAACATTTGAATGTCCGGACTCATGGCATTTGGACAATCGCAGCAGCGAACCTCGAGGCGGTGAACTCCGGACTTGTCAACGATGACCATGGTGTTTTCCTTCGGCTGGAACTCAGGTCCCGACACAGACGGAAGATCTTCGGGCTCAAGCTGGTCTTCAGGTTCATCTCCTTCGAACAAATCCCACCTATCTGTGAGCACCGGACATTGCTTGCCATCATGCCCGAGGTGTATGGTGAGTCCCACATGAGCGAGACAACTCCGCTCGAAGAATTGACCATTCCATTGACTGATCCAGTGGAAAGGATTGCAACGATGTTGACTCCTGCAACAGCCCGTGCAATAGAGAGGCTCGCCAAGACAATCTTGACATTTGTAGACCCCATCCTGGTGGCAGATGATGCATCTCCTGTCTTCTGGTGGAGCTTCTCGATCCAGGAGGTGATGCAGATATGATTCCTGCCTTGGCAGCCATTGCCTGAGGTAGTCATTTTGACTCTGCATTTTTTATATTGAGCTATAGTTTGAATGACACTCCAACATTTAACATGAACTTGCCATGGTTTTTGGGAGTTGCAATGGCTCAAATGAGCCTTGGTCTTGCTCGTAAGTATTGTCAGGAAAGTCATCCCAAGGAGGTGGTGCCTGAACAGGCTGAAGTGTTGGTGATTCTGGGGGAGAGTGAGGCATGGACCTGTAGGCTCGTCGTCTTGTGCTTGCAAGTGGGACCTTGACCCAAATCTTTCTACCCTTGCTGCCCCTTGCTTCTACCCTGTGGGATTTTTGCAATGGGGTGCATCTACCTATCTTCATCTTATTTTATAATGCTAATGTTGCAAGCAAAGCATCTGCTCAGGTGGAATGAATTTTTATTACATTGTGGTGTCATACAGTCCTGCCGACTCATTACAAATTTATGTCCATTTATGGCTTCGGGACCAATATAGCTCAATTAAGCTACTGTTAGGCTTTTGTCAAAGATCAACTTCTGTCAATTCGTTCATTCTTCCACCTTGCTTATCCTCAGCCCATTCTGCAATTTGATTCACCATGGCAAGGACGGGTCATTCCACTCACTTGACTTCCGGCAGAAATAGGGCACGTCAACCACAGACACAGAAGCTCACGGAAAACGAAATTTCGGAGTTGAAGAACTACCTTCCTGAGTGGACCGCGGCCAAAAGGGGTGAGAAGCGAGGGGTTTTCACTGCAATTGCCAGGGCAGCCAGGTTGTTTGCTCCTAAAGTCGACCAAGGACAATGGAAAAAGAGGAAGCAGGTGATGCGTCTTCGTTGTGTTGAAAAACTACAATTTTAACATCTTATTCTTCCATCAACTCTCAGATGTATAACACTTGGTTGTTCAACAACAAGAAAAGGAAGGAAAGGAAGGACATGATAAAGTATGGGAGGAAATGGACGCCTAGGATGGTGGTCTACCAGCAGAAGCGCGAAGAGGTGCTAAAGAGGATTGAGGACGAGTCCGGGGCAAAGCCGGGAGATCCCAGTATGTTCAAACATTATCAGGGGGCTGTGAAGAGAGTCATGGCTGAATTGGACGACGACGAGTTGGAGAAGGCAAAAGAAACAGCGGAAGAATGGTCAAACAGCTTTCCTCCTCCGGAGATACAAGCAGAAGTTGCTCGTAAGAAGGGACCGGCATATATGGAGCACTTTTCGAAAGAGATGTGGAGGCAATGCGGGATGAGAGTTTTTGTGTTGTCAGCTTGGAAGAATGAACAGGGAGAGGTTCTGTTCGGGATGTAAGTCAATTGTGTCCGTCATCGCCGATCTTGGATCTCAATATATGTGTGCAGGCATGATGATAATGAGGCATTAGGAGATGGGGACAGCTTCATGAAGACTAAGGACTGGGAGGACATTGAGCCAGTATGGCAGGAGTACGCCCAGGAACAGTTCGGTGAGTGTTTGAACTTTGGATGCAAGAATGAATTCGTTGATCATCACAATGATAGGTGCCGGGGCACAGGACGGAGGACGACAGGTCAAGGGAGGTCGCAAAAGAGTCAGAAAACCAGCTTTGGAACTCGACACAGATGGAAATGGGATGCCGTTGCTTCCAGACATCACGGAAACAAAACTTGAGGAGAAGAAAGCCATAGTCAGGGCGTTTCTTACATCGCACTACAGTGAGTCTTTCGTGGCAACATCTGAGATGTTGCTGAATGCTGGACACAGGAATATGTTCCGGGAATGACAAGGCTGTCGTGCCATGGAGTGCCCTCGTACAAAGTCAGGATGACTTTGTGGCAAGGAAGTATCTTCCGGCGATATTGACCTGAAGGAGCCTTCGAAGTTGCAAACTGGGACACAACGGCCTTGCTCAATTTCTGGTATGCTCAGCAGGAAACAGGAAAAGATTCAACATTTCTGTTCAAAGCATGGAAGAACAAGGATGGGGACATGGTACCATCTGTGGTATCCGGCAAGTCGCCATCGCATCTGACTCGTCAAGTGAGAATGCAGAAGAGTGGAACTCTCCGAAGGCCCCGGGATCCATCAACCGAAGCCGAGAGTGATACCGACAGTGAAACTCATGACAAGGAGGATGACATTGATGATGACTCGGCTGATGGTCGATCCCCACTGAAGAAACCCAGACAAATAGCACACCCATCTTCAGCACCCAAGGAGACAGAAGTTCCATGTTCAATGCCGGAGCCTCGCCCGGCCAGGCCGGCCAAGGCAGGTGCACTTTTGACATCACGGATGGGCGACCTCCTGGCCGGGATCACTGAGGAAGTGGAAGAGAGGAACGCATCGCCGGAACCAAGGAGTATACAGGGCAAGAAAGCTGTCATTGAACCATCCGCAAGGACCACCCGGAGTAAGTCTCAAAAGCCGGTAGAGAGTACACTTCGAGTAACCAGGGCAAGGGGAAGGAAATAATGTACATATACCAAACTGCCCCCATGTTTACCACATTTTCATCATTTGTCACACTTCTTAAAACACAGTGTCCCACTTCCAAAATGTTGAATCCTAAGCACCGAGTTCCGGACGTATCCTGATCACCGAGTTCCGGACGACTCCCGATCACCGAGGTCCGGCACCCAAGTATCAATCATTGGTAGTTGGTATTAGAGATTAGGGTTGTGCATTC